>JAJOOR010031269.1:0-26529 GCA_036250505.1 Solanum acaule | reverse complement strand
CTTATTTCCATTAAGCTGCCTGCTTGATTTCCTTCTTCAACTTTCCATCTTTAATTCGTTTTAGCTCCAAACATCTCCAATTTTCCATCAATTTAATCCTACAAATAAAATACACAATTTAGCACAATCCATAAAATTTATGCTCATAAAGGACAAATATAAATACTAAATGTGAGACAAATAATGATTAAAAATATGTATTTTGACCTCACATCAGTTTTTGCTTGAGTTAGTGGCGTTCTTAGGCCACATTGTTTATGGTGAAGAGATTCGAGTTGACACTCAGAAGATTGAGGCAGTGCAGAACTGGCCCAAACCCATATCTCCAACTGATATTAGGGGTTTTATAGGATTGGCTAGTTATTATAGGAGGTTTGTCGAGGGGTTGTCATCTATCTCATCCCCTTTGACAAAGTTGACTCAGAAGACATCAAAGTTTCAATAGTCTGAAGCTTGTGAGAAAAACATTTAGTAATTGAAAATGCGGTTGATTAATGCCCAGTGTTGGCCTTACCAGAGGGTACACAAGGCTTTGTTGTGTATTAGGATGCATCCAGAGTTGGACTAGGTTGTCTATTTATGCAGAATGGCAAAGTTATAGCTTATTCATCGTAATAGCTTAAGATTCATAAAAAGAATTACCCAACTCATGATCTAGAGTTGGTTGCTGTAGTGTTTGCTTTGAAAATATGGTGTCACTATCTCTATGGTGTTGATGTAGATGTGTTCACCAATCACAAGTCATCAGTATGTTTTTTTATGTAGAAAGAGCTTAACCTTAGACAGAGGAGGTGGTTGGAGTTACTCAAGGATTATGACATGAGTATCCTCTATCACCCAGGTAAGGCTAATGTTGTTACTGATACTTTGAGCAGGTTCTCTATGGGTAGTACTACCCATGTTGAGGTGGGAAAGAAAGAATTAGAAAAATATGCACACACACTTGCACGCTTGGGAGTCTGGTTGTTGGATTCCAATGAAGGTGGGGTGGTTGTGATGAATAGAATGATCACTAGTGTCTGAAGTAACAGAGAAACAAGACCAAGACCCTGTTTTGCTTGAATTGAAAGCAAATGTTCATAAGCAAAAGGTAATGGCTTTTGAACAAGGGGGATATGGTGTGTTGAGGTATCAAGGTAGATTGTGTGTACCAAAGGTGGATGAACTTCAATAGAAGACCATGGAGGAAGCTTGTAGCTCCAGATACTCTATCCATCCTGGTTCCACAAAGATGTATCATGACTTGAGAGAAGTTTATTGGTGGAGTAGTATGAAGAGGTGTATTGTAGAGTTCATCGCCAAGTGCCTGAATTGCCAACAAGTCAAGGTATACCACCAAATGCCCGGTGGTATGGCTCAGAATATAGATCGTCCATAATTGAAGTGGGAGATGATCAATATGGATTTCATTACTGGCTTGTCGCGATCCATCAGGAAGCATGATTAGATTTGGGTGATTGTAGATCGGATGAATTACCCAATTTTTGGCCGGTAAAAACTACTTTTTCAGCAGAAGATTATGCTAGATTATATATTCAAGAGATAGTCAGACTTCATGGAGTTCAGATGTCCATTATTTTAGGTAGAGGTACGCAATTTACTCTATAATTTTGGAAGTCTTTCCATAAAGGTTTGGGTTCGAAGGTAAACTTGAGTACTACTTTCCATCCCTTGACTGATGGTTAAGCAAAGCGTACGATTCAGACTTTAGAGGATATGTTGAGGGCTTGTGTGATCGATTTCAAAGGTAATTGGGATGATCACTTACCTCTCATAGAGTTTGCTTACAACAATAGCTATCACTTTAGCATCTAGATGGCTCCTTTTGAGGCTCTTTATGGAGGAGATGTAGATATCCTATTGGATGGTTTGAGGTTGGAGAAGCTGGGTTGATAGGACCAAACTAAGTTCATCAAGCTATGGATAAAGTGAAGATCATTCAAGGAAGGTCGAAAATAACACAGAGTCATCAGAAATCCTATACAGATGTTTGAAGAAGAGAATTGTAGATTGAGGTTGATGATTGGGTTTACTTGAAGGTTTCATCCATGAAGGGTGTTATGAAGTTTGGAAAGAAGGGAAAACTCATTCCCCGATATATTGGTCCTTATAGGATATCCAAGAGGATTGGCAATGTAGCTTATGAGTAGGAGCTACCGCCAGAGTTAGCAGCAGTCCATCCGGTGTTCCACATTTCTATGTTGAAGAAGTGTATGAGCTATCCTTCACTTATTATACCTGCTGAAAACATTAGTATTAAAGGCAACCTATCATATGAGGGGGTACCCGTTGAGATACTTGATCGCCAGGTTCGCAAGTTGAGAACCAATGAAGTAGCATCAATCAAGGTCTTATGGTGGAATCAGTTTGTTGAGGAAGCTAATTGGGAGGCTGAGGAGGATATGAATAAGAGATACCCACATCTCTTTCCTTCCAAAGAAGTTCCAGACCAAGGTAATGACTTTTTTGTGAAATACTCTTTAAATTGCTATGCTATGTTGTAATAAATTGCATGTTGCGTGTTTGAGCTCGGTGTTAGATGTTTCTATCCTTATTTCACTTAGAGTGATCTCATTCAAGGACGAATGTTCCCAAGGTGGAGATATTGTAACACCTCAGTCTTAGAAAGGGCTAATTTTGGAAAGAACTAAATTGGAAATAGCTAAATTGAAATTTGTGCAAGTTAGTCTTTAATTGTGAGTTTTTGGTCAAATTAAAACGAACATAACTTTCAGTACAGGATGAGTTAGGTGGCCCATAATATATCAAATGAAATATCTTTGACTCCTCTTTCAAACGCCACTAAGTTTGCTAAATTTTGAGTTTTGATGAGGGAGATATGCCCGTTTGAATTTAGCCTGTCCATTTAAGGAAATTCATCCAAATTATGGAGGGGTATTTTGGTCTCCTCTTTACACCATTAACCTTAAGCGTGTTTTAACCCAATCAAGGGTCAAAGGTGATTAAAATCATTTTACACCTATGTTTAAAGCGTTCAAGAAATCTAGGGCAAAATTCAAGAGGAGAAAAGAGGAGTTTCAAGAAGTTCTTCAAGATTTTGGAGAAATCGCCAAGAACTTAGTTCTTTCAAGGTATGTAAGCTTTCATAGTGTTGGGTTTGTTCGCCCTCATACCAATCATGTAAAATTTTACACATGAATTCATTCTTGAGGTTGGTTATTGAGTTCTTGAGTTTAATTGTTAATAGAGGTCTTTGAAATCCTTGAGGTGAAGTTTTTGCGAAATAGTTGAGTCTCTTGATTGAGTTTTATGTGGGTTTCACAGAAAAAATTATGGGTTTGTGAAATTTCATAAAATTTGACCATAGAACTAAAGTGGGTATGAGTTGAATTGAGTTTGGGAGAGGAAGAAATGATCGGGAAAAAATACGTTCCCAGGTCCGCGTCGCGGAGGGGATACAGAGTTCACTATCCCAAAATTTATTTTCGCGACAAAAAAAAATAAATCTTTCTACGCAACGCGTCCATTCTCTCTAATTTGTGTTTTTTATCGTTTCTTATTATCAACTATGAAACCTCTATTAATCATTGAGAGATCCTATTTATCCTAATCATAATTCTTAAATTCACATTTTCAAATTCAAGATAGAGTCTAGAGTAAAGTTCGAGGGAGTTCTTTCGAGTCATTTTGAGGAGTCTTTTGAGGACTTTTAAATTTTGTTTTGAGACTTGAGAAGTTAAGTATGAAGATTAGGAGAGTTGAGTTTCATTTTTTAAAATGAATATATGGGAACTAAGTATTCCCAAAAGTAAATGTTTTCCATTTAGAATGAGAGGAAACTTCTATTTCCAAATGTGTTCATGTGGAGATTTTGAGCATAATCTCATGTAAGAGAACCTTTTAAGTAATAATCTCAAAGTATGAGGGTGAGGATTTTTTTTCAAACATATGAGCATGAGTTATATTATTGAGAGTACTATTGAGCACCCATATGGGGAGGAGTTCAGACAACTCCGAGTCCTCATAAATCATGTATGTCAACATGGGTAAAGGGTCATACTTTTTAGATGATTCCTTATTGATTTTAAGCATATCTTAGTGGATCCACTTGGTTGAGGATGTCTTATACTCCGGTAAGGTATAAGACAGTTCTAGCAGCGTGGGCGAGACAATTTATCATCACATAGCTCATAGTGATGGTTGTTGGTTAGAGAATCTCCCAAGTAAGAGTAAAAGAGTTATTATTGTATTTTTAAATACATTGAGATACTGTCTACTATTTTGAAAGTTTCGTTTATAATACATCTTTATTGTTGCTTTTATATTGAACTGAGTTGAGTATTTCTGAGTTGAGAATCTTTGAGTACCTTGAGTTGAGTTGAAATGAGGTGAGTATGTTCTTCCTTTTTATCAGTTAAAGCTTATGTCTTTGCTTTAGAGTTCCCCTTACATACTCGTACATTCCATGTACTGAAGACATTTGGCCTGCATCTTTCATGATGCAAATATAGGTAATCAGGGTCATCAGCATGCGCTCTGTTGATACCACTTGCAGCTCTAGAGTTGCTTTGGTGAGCCTCATTGTTTCGAAGGATTCTACATTTACTTTCAGTCGTATTAGGATGTCGTGGGTCTTGTCCCGACTTCCATCATAGTTGTTAGAGGCTTCATTGACAGTAGTGTTTTGAGAAGTCTATTTCATTTTTAATTGTTAATGTTCAAGACTTGAGTTGCCTCTTCTGGCCAGTTGAATATTTTTAAATATTCTGAGTTATTTATTTTGAGACTTTTGAAAAACCTTTACTTTTGAGTTCATATATTGTTGAGTAAGTCTTCTGCTGAGTATTGAGCTAGGCCAAGGGTTCGCTTGGGGACCAACAATTTTTCTCGAGTGTCGGCCACTTCCAGGGTGTAGGCTTGGGGCGTGACACTGTCATCCCCAAACCATTGGGCAAGTGGAGGTATCAAATTGTAAATAAAAACCATTTTGGAAAAGACGGTGAATGCCAATCGACTGGATTGGTCAAAGAAGTTAGGTGATGCCTTGATGACCTATCAACAACTTTTAAGACTCTTATAAGGATGTCTCGATATTAGCTATTGCTAGGAAAGTCTTGTCACTTACCGATCGAGTTAGCTTATAAGGATCTATGGGCTCAAATAGAATCTTTGGATACAAACCTGCTTAGAGATGCTGCAGAGAAGGTTTCTCCGCAGCATCTCTAAGCAGATTTGTATGATTCAGGGTAGACTATTGACAACCTTGAGTAGACAAAAGAGTTATGCAGACTATAGTGTTCGATACCTAGTGTTTATGGAGGGTGATCATGTTTGGTTCCGAGTGTCACCCATGAAGGGTATGATGAGGTTCAGAAAGAAAGTCAAGCTTAGCCCTAGATTCATTGGACCTTTTGTGATTTTGAGTTGAGTGGTAGATGTTGCCTATAAGGTAGCCTTGCCACCTAGCTTGTCAATTGTACATCTTGTGTTTCATGTGTCTTTGCTTCAGAAGTATGTGCTAGATGAGTCCCATATGGTTTCTCATAATTTAGATGTATTGGGTATAAACTTTTTTTCTGAGGATGATCCTATAGCCATCTTGGATAGGAAGGTCTGAACGGTTAGGACTAAGGTTATTGATTCAGTGAAGATGCAATGAAAGTATCATTTGGTTGCTGAAGCGACTTGAGAGATATAGTTTGTCATGCGTGCGAGATGTCCTAAGCTTTTCGAGGCTTCAGGTACTTTCTTTTACTTTATGTTTGAGGACAAACATAGTGTTTAGTTGTGGATGATGTAATTACCCGGAAGGTCATTTTTGGAAATTTTCATAAAATTACCATTTTAGACCTCTCAAAATTTTCTAGAGTCATTTTTGAATCAGTTTTGAATTTGGTTTCAAGTTTTGAGTTAAATGTTTTAGATTGTGCGAAATTTTGGATTTTGAAAGGCTAAAGTTTCTAAAAAGTGATTTTTTCATATCTTTTGGACTTTCAAGTATCAAAATTGAATTACATCAATTCCATTAGTCCCCGAATATGAAAATTTGTCTGAGAGAGTTGTTGGTTTCATATTGAAAGTCTTTTTGAGGATTTGAGGTCCTAAGTTAGAAAATTATGAAATTTTAGCCTTTAGATCTACTTTGGTCAACATTCGGTGTTTGGATGCTCAATCTCAAATATAAGAGTTCTGTTGATTGGGAGATGATTTAAAGCTTGAGAGAGGCCTAGATTAAATTTATAGAGGTCATGAGCATGATTTAAATTTTTTATTGATTTTAACATCAAAACATGGGATTTTGATTGGCATATGGCAAGGTTTTTAAGAACATGAGTTCTAATGTGAAATGTTGATTATGAACTAATTTTAACTCGTTTCTCGTAATGGCTTAGACCAATGAATCTCAAATGCCTTGAGTAATGTTTCAAGTAAATATTTTCAGATTCAAACTTCATATTTGGAATAGGGTTTTTGAGTTGACTGACCTATTATTAAAAATGTATGAATTGGGAGTTGTTATTTCCGAAATTTTATTGTGATTACTTCATTTAACTATATTGTGGGTCATTGGAAATGTAATATCCTGGAAACTAGTAGGTCAAAACTAGAGCTTTTCGTAAGGGTTTTAGAGCTTTATAGGAAGGTTTTGAAGTTCGACATGAGGGGTAGAATCTTAAAATGGCTTCCCGTACATAGAATGAGGGGTTTAGGGGTTAAAAGTCAAGGTAAGACTCCCCAAGGACCAACCAAGGGGTCCTTGAGGAGGACCCTAAAAACAGCCCCAAAAGCTGTAAAAAAAATAGCCCACTCACGAAGGGGACCTACACCCCATGGGTCCACCCATGCCCCGTGGGGGAGGGTCGTGGGTCAAGGGTTCCCTCCAGATTCCAGTACCCCACCGACGAAGGACCAGTACGGTCCGTAGACCGACCCACGGTCCGTGGGTTGAGGTCTCATGGGTAGGGGCTATTTTTGTTTTTAAGTTGTTAAGTTGGGGACTTAGGGGTTAATTCATTATTAGTTGGGGGTTAAGTGGTGTCGTTTTATTAGTAATTAGACCACCTATATGAACCTAATAGACCCCTAAACTAAATCAATTAGTTCATTTTTCCAAGACCCCCAAAACAAACCCAATTCCCTTGGGGACTTAGGGGTTAATTCATTATTAGTTGGGGGTTAAGTGGTGTCATTTTATTAGTAATTAGACCACCTATATAAACCTAATAGACCCCTAAACTAAATCAATTCATTCATTTTTCCAAGACCCCCAAAACAAACCCAATTCCCTCCAAGAAATTCTCTCTCTAGAAGTAAAGAAGAAGAAGAAGAATTATGAGGGTTTTATAATCAATGTATGTTAGCTTATTCATCTATGGATTCTTCCATCCATAGATCCCCCTAGATTTCCTCAATTGTGAAGACAAAACCCAATTCTAGCTAGGGTTTCTTCCTATATTGTGGGTTGTGTTGAGTATGATTCCGATTGAGTGGATAATACTTGTTTATGATAGATTTAGCATTGAATTATGTTTTATGAAGATATTATATATTTTCCATGGTTAACCCTAGTCTAATTGATGAAATTGTATTAATGTGGATTTATGCCATGAAAGCTAAAGTTGAGGATTCAAATATGATCTTCTAGAATTGATGACTTGTATAGTAATTGTTCATGAATCAAAGCATGCAAATATGAATTGAATTATATTATAGTATATATGATGGATCATGACTAGTAAAGCTTGAAGTTGAACCTTTATGATGAATTATGACTAGAATCACTTAATAATGAAGCATGTGATTAGAATGCCTTGAAATCTAGGTATGTATGATGATTGTAAGAAGTAAAGCTTTGAGAGTAAGGCTTATAGTCTTAAATATTGATTTCTAGGGTTTTGAAGGTAAAGCTAATATGATGAATTATGTATGTTAAGGCCCTAAGAGTGAAGTTGACGTGATGATGGTAGACTATTAGATAGAATTGTTGTGGAAGAACCTTACCCACCTAATCTATCTCATGAATGGTTGAATGCATAAAGTGAAAGAATCAAATGAGTTAGAATGAATTCCATGTCTAGTGCATGAACCCTAGGTATGATGATCTAAAGTAAGCTTTGAACCTCAAGGAAGTGAAGTATGATATTATGCTTGCAGTAATTGGACTACTTGAACTATGAATATATCCATGTCTAATGTAGTCATTCTACATATGTTGATTTGATATGATTAGGAATATATCCATGCTTAATGTAGTCATTCTAGGTGTGATGATTGGTTATGAGCTTTGACCCTTAAAAGGGGCAAGATATGATATTATGCATGTTGTATGAAGTTTAGTACATGCTTTAGAAACACTTTGAGATTAAAGTGAATATGCTCATAATTTAGATGTTGTGTTGTTGAAAGGTTATCCTTATATACACAATTAAGCATGAATATGATATGATGTGAAAGATTTGTCAGATGTATTGATTCTAAGGTTGGAAGACTAATCTCACCTAATGAATCTATGAGCTTTAGTATGAGTTATGTTGGATTGAGTGTCAAGACATTCTTTCACAAATATGAACTTAAGTCAAGACTTAATGTGAACTCAATGGGACTTAATGCCTAGCATCGAGTGGATATGAATATGAGATGGAAGCTAATACGATAGTTGAGTCTGGCTTCCCCTTGAAAGCTTATACACTAGTTTAGTCCGACTTTCCAAATGGGTTCCTTTTACACTAGTTGAGTCCGGGTTCCCAAATGTATGTATCTCATGAGATGGAAAGCTTCTACCTTAGTTAAGTCCCGGTTATTAGAAGAATTCTCCTTATCCTATAAACTACGTTCCCTCTTAGGTTACTTAGCTATTGGATCCACCTAAGCTAATGGTATAGTTCTACCCTCGGTAAGTAGAACAACTCCTTTTCAGTATAAGGTAGACACTGAATTCAATGTTAAGCTCACATGGTCTATGTCGGTTAAGGCTTATGTCCCCAATATGGTAGTAATACAAATAAGAATATGAATTATGAACTATGGTTACCTAAGAAGCTTTACTTAGTATGAGTAGGATTATGTGATCTTACTCATGCATGGCACATGTATACTTTGAAGGTACCTATGGTATGTTCCTTTTATGTTATGATGATCTATGAAATGAATATACTTATGGCTTATGCTTATGATGTATGTTTGATGGATTGTTTCCATAGTTTCCTTCCATGATATGATTGATTAAAGGTGATAGATTCCCTTGTCTATGAGAAGTAAGCTAAAGGATAAGATCAAATATGATAAAGATGTATGATGGCCCAAACGTGATACTTAGCCTAGGTGGGATTATGGGGTCTCTTCTATGCATTACACAAGTATAACTTGAAGGTTACTTATGAAGTTTCTCCAATGTTAAGAGGGATTGAGTGTGGACTAAGTTTATGAATATGTGGTATTTCCTATGTTGGAGATTATGCCTATGATTATGTTATTGTCTCTTATGCTTGTGATTTATGTCTTATATTGGCTAACACTTTTGTTATGCTCTTATGATGTTATGCTAGCTAACATATTTAGTACATTTTGTACTAACACATACTTTGCCTACATTCTTATCTAATGTAGGGTTTTGTGATTTGAGTTCCATTCTTTAGGATATATTTCTAAGGAGTAAGGAGTTGAAGATTTGGTGAGTCCTCATAGCTTCGAGGACAAAGCCATTATTTCCTTTATGTCTTTTATTTTCATATTTTGAGACTATTTTATGGGTTGTGTCCCAAAGATTTTATTCAAAGTTAAGTTTAGATGGTTTGAGACAAAGTGTACTAAGACTTCCGCTTGTTTTTACAAAAGACTTCAATCGTATGGAAAAAGTTTTAAAATTTCCATACTTTTCTATTATCTTATGTTATGATATTCTAAGGGCTTGTATAAGACCCCCTTTGGGGTCAAGTACGTCATGTTACTTCTATGGTGTACCCTTGGGTCATGACAAACTTGGTATCAAAGCCCAAGGTTTAGAATGGTTCTAGGATTGTCTCAAACCACGTCTAGTAGAGTCTTGTTCATAAAAGTCAAGCGTGCCAGATTTATTAATAGGAGCTATTGGATGCTTAGGAAGCTTCACTTCTTCATTCTCTAAGTCATGTTATAGAGTTTAACTCTATAAGGTCTCTCTCCTACTCCTTATCCGATGGTCTTTAGGATATGACTACTCAAAGGTCTCATGCTATAAGGAGCGAAGGAGAAAATGTTGGTTTTTGCCAGTTATGTCTATGTGACTAACTAGGACTTGATATGCTAGATTTAAATGTCATCCTTATGATGGATTGGTAGTATTATTGTCATACTCCTCTGTGATTGTAGAACCCGTATAGTCAAATTGTTAGTTCCCGAATGAGCCTATCCGAGAGTGGAAGGGGGAAATTTTATGTCCTCATCTTAGGTGATGTCTTGTCTTGAAAATGACTTTAAGGGTTGTATGTACCACCTAGTTGGGTGAGGCAGAAGAGTCAAGTAATGACCAACTTCAAAGAGTTAGTTATCTTTTAAGATTGATCTTAAGTATGGTCATTTTGAGTAGGGTGTTTAGATAATGCCTAGATACGGTTGGTTGGTAGACCCCACCAAAGGTGATGATATGGGTTGAAATGGTTTAGAATTGTCTTAATCCGACCTTAGATGAATTGAAAGATGCATGAAGGTTGTTTTTTGACCAGTAGAGAGGGTTTCTTTAGTTGTGGTGAGAGTGGCCACAAGATGAGAGATTGTCTAAAGGTAAAGACTATAAGAATAGAGGATAAGCAAGTTCCTCCTAATGGCTCTAGTATGTGTTTTATGCTTTATTAGATTCTGGTATTGCTTGTCTTTTGTGACTTGATAAGTTAGACCTTGAAGTTGTCTTTAGTACGAATGGGCTTCATTGTGGTTTATGATATTGATGGTAGAACCCTACTTGGCCTTTTGAGTTTTAGGTAGGTTGAAAGGTTTTGTTGAATAGGAGTGAGTAGGCTCCTCTAAAAAGAATCATCTTTGGTGAAGGATGTCAAAATTGAGTGATAACTTGATCTAACCTTAGAATTGAAAGAAATGAGGCTTAGAAGAGTCTGTATAGGCTTAATCCCAGGGGGGAGATGATGTGCTTAGATAGAAAGGTCGTTGAGTGTTCTTGATGTCCATGATTTGGGTTGGCTTGAAATTTTCACCTTGAGAGGTGTAGTATGTTTTGGGAAGTTTAGTCTGGTGTTGTAGGCTCATATTAGATCTTGAGTAATATTGGTAACGTCGTTTCTAAGCTAGAGTTGCTTAATGAGAACCTCTCTAATTTAGAAGTACCAGTTGATATCTTAGACCAGCAAGTTAAGAAATAGAAGAACGAGGAAGTAGTTTCCCTGAAAATATTGAGGAGTGATCTTTTAGCAAGGGTTTAGTTGAGGGTGCTACTTGGGAGGCCAAGGGCCAATAAGAAGTCTCAATATCCTCATCCGTTTTCCTTGTATTCCTCCTTTAGCATTAAGATGATGAGTTCCTCACTATTTGTTCTTTATGTGGAGTCATGTGTGTATTAGATGTGTCCATGATTTCCTTATATGATGCATGTTCATGAAAGCTTGGGATTTAAAAGAAAATGAGTTGAAAGATTAAATTTTCCTCATGTTCTTGTGCATGTAGTACGAGTTGCCTATTTGACTTCATGATATGAATAGATGAGCATGCCTTAGTTCAGAGTTGAGAGATTCCTTCTTAAATAAATGTTGTTGAGAGTAAATTGCACATGAGCTCCATGAGAGTGTGTTGAGCATGTTTAAGTTTGGAGATGGTAGTTCCTCCTTAAATATGAGTAGAAATAGAATTTCATGCATTTTGGGTTGTTAGATGTAGTTCCTACTCCCTTGTGTTGCATCAAATATGTTTAGCTTGTAATTGAAGTTTTCCTACTTTATTGTTGTGTATTTAGATGTGTTTCATGCATGATGGGCTGCTAGTCTATAGTCGTTTCCTTTAAGAAGTGTTTAGAATTGTCATTCGAGGAAGAATGATCCCAAGGGGGAGAGATTGTAATACCCCAAAAACTAGTAGGTCAAAACTAGAGCTTTTCATAAGGGTTTTAGAGCTTTACGTGAAGGTTTTGGAGTTCGACGTGAGGGGTAGAATCATAAAATGGCTTCCCGTACTTAGAATGAAGGTTTAGGGGTTAAACGTCAGGGTACGACTCCCCAAGGACCAACCAAGGGGTCCTTGAGGAGGACCCTAGAAATAGCCCCAAAAGCTGTACAAAAAAAAGAGCCACTCACGAAGGGAACCCATGCCCTGTGGGTCCACCCACACCTCGTGGGGGAGGGTCGTGAGTCCAGGGGTTCCAACCAGGTTCCAATACCCCACCCATGAAGGACTAGTACGGTCCGTAGACCCACCACGGTCCATGGGTTGGGGTCTCGTGGGTATGGGCAATTTTAGTTTTTAAGTTGTTATGTTGGGGACTTAGGGGGTAATTCATTATTAGGTGGGGGTTAAGTGGTGTCGTTTTATTAGTAATTAGACCACCTATATAAACCTAATAGACCCCTAAACTAAATCAATTAATTCATTCTTCCAAGACCCCCAAAACAAACCCGATTCCCTCCAAGAAATTCTCTCTCTAGAAGTAAAAAAGAAGAAGAAGAGAAGCAAATTAGGGAAAATTCCTCCATTGATGCAAGAATTATGAGGGATTTATAATCAAGGTATGTTAGCTTATTCATCTATGGATTCTTTCATCCATAGAGCCCCCAAGATTTCCCCCAATAGTGAAGACAAAACCCAATTCTAGCTAGGGTTTCTTCCTATATTGTGGGTAGTGTTGAGTATGATTCCAATTGAGTGGATAATACTTGTTTATGATTGATTTAGAATTGAATTATGTTTTTATGAAGATATTATATGTTTTCCATGGTTAACCCTAGTCTAATTGATGAAATTATAATAATGTGGATTTATGCCATCAAAGGTGAAGTTGAGGATTCATAGATGATCTTCTAGAATTGATGACTAGTATATTAATTGTTCATGAATGAAAGCATGAAAATATGAATTGAATTAGATTATAGTATATATGATGGATCATGATTAGTAAAACTTGAAGTTGAACCTTTATGATGAATTATGACTAGAATCACTTAATAATGAAGCATGTGGTTAGAATGCCTTGAAATCTAGGTATGTATGATGATTGTAAGAAGTAAAGCTTTGAGAGTTAGCCTTGTAGTCTTGAATGTTGATTTCTAGGGTTTTGAAGGTAAAGCTAATATGATGTATTATGTATGTTAAGGCCCTAAGAGGGAAGTTGACGTGATGATGGTAGACTATCAGATAGAATTGTTGTGGAAGAACCTTACCCACCTAATCTACTTCATGAATGGTTGAATGCATAAAGTGATAGAATCACATGAGTTAGGATGAATTCCATGTCTAGTGAATGAACCCTAGGTATGATGATATAAAGTAAGATTTGAACCTCAAGAAGGTGAAGTATGAGATTATTCTTGTATTTGACTACTTGAACTATGAATATATCCAATGTAGTCATTCTAGATATGTTGATTTGATATGATTAGGAATATATACATGCCTAATGTCGTCACTCTAGGTGTGATGATTGGATATGAGCTTTGACCCTTGAAAAGGGGAAGATATGATATCATGCATGTTGTATGAAGTTTAGTACATGATTTAGAAACACTTTGAGAATAAAGTGAATATGCTCATAATTTAGATGTGGTATTGTTGAAAGGTTATCCTTATATAAACAGTTATGCATGAATATGATATGACATGAAAGGTTCGTCACATGTAGTGATTCTAAGGTTGGAAGACTAGTTTCACCTAATGAATCTATGAGCTTTAGTCTGAGCTATGTTGGATTGAGTGTCAAGACATTCTTCCACAAAAATGAACTTAAATCAAGACTTAATGTGAACTCAATGGGACTTAATTCCTAGCACCGAGTGGGTATGAATATGAGATGGAAGCTTATACGATAGTTGAGTCACCTTGAAAGCTTATATACTAGTTGATTCCGACTTTCCAAATGGGTTCCTTTTACACTAGTTGAGTCCGGGTTCCCAAATGTATGTATCTGATGACATGGAAACCTTCTACCTTAGTTGAGTCCGGATTTCTAGAAGCAATATCCTTATCCCATAAACTACGTGCCCTCGTAGGGTACTTAGCTATTGGATCCACCTAAGCTAAGAGTATGGTTCTACCCTCGACAAGTAGAATACCCATTTTCGGTGTGGGGTAGAAACCAAATTCCATTTTAAGCTCACATGATCTATGTCGGTTAAAGTTTATGTCCCCAATATGGTAGTAATATGAAAAAGAATATGAATTATGAACTATGGTTACCTAAGAAGCTTTACTTAGTGTGAGTAGGATTATGGGATCTTACTCATACATGGCACAAGTATGCTTTGAAGTTACCTATGGTATGTTCCTTTTATGTTATGATGATCTATGAAATGAATTTATTTATGGCTTATGCTTACGATGTATTTTTGATGGATTGTTGCCATAGTTGCCTTCCATGATATGATTGACTAAAGGTGATAGACTCCATTGTCCATGAGAAGTAAGCTAAAGGATAAGATCAAATATGATAAACAGGTATGATGGCCCAAAAGTGATACTTAGCTTAGATGGGATTATGGGGTCTCTTTTATGCATTGCACAAGTATAACTTGAAGGTTACTTATGCGGTTTCTCCTATGTTAAGAGGGATTTAGTGTGAACTAAGTATATGAATATGTGGTATTTCCTATGTTGGTGATTATGTTTATGATTATGTTATTGTCTCTTATGCTTGTGTCTTATGTCTTATATTGGATAACACTTTTGTTATGCTCTTATGCTGTTATGGTAACTAACATATTTAGTACATTTTGTACTAATGCATACTTTGCCTACATTTTTATCAACTGTAGGGTTCGGTGATTTGAGTTCCATTCTTGAGGATAGGTTTCTATGGAGCAAGGAGTTGAAGATTTGGTAGTCCTCATAGCTTCGAGCACAAAGCCACTATTTCCTTTATGTATTTTATTTTCATATTTTGAGACTATTGTATGGGCTATGTCCCAAAGATTTTATTCAAAGTTAAGTTTAGATGGTTTGAAAAAACATGTAGTAAGACTTCTGCTTGTTTTTACAAAAGACTTCGATTGTATGGAAAAAGTTTTAAAATTTCTGTACTTTTCTATTGTCATATAATATGATATGCTAAGGGTTTGTATGAGACCCCTTTCGGGGTCAATTATGCCATGTTACTTCTAGGGTGTACCCCTAGGTCATGACAGGATATTCTTCTAAAGGGGAAGACTCAAGCCTTTGTTTGATGTTGACTGAATTAAGACAAGTGATTTCCTAAACATTGTAAATCAAGCTGATTCGTGTATTTCCCTTCATTATGTGTGTTGGGGTGTAATGGGAGTAAGGTGAAGGTTTCATTGTTCTAGTTGTTTAATATTAATGAATAAATAGAAGATTGAATAAAAGCCAAGGTGTTGATCATGATACTTGTGAATTTTCCTTGTTGTCAGCCCTAAAGTGTTGATTGATGAAATGTTTTGGTGGCATAGTTATGTTGAACTGCTTGAGTTATTGTCTCTTGTTGTGGTATGAGATTGCTCATTTGCATTGATTTCTATGCACCAGGATGAGACATGTGATTGTAACTGATGTGGAGGTCATTTCTGACAAGTTTTATTGATGCCAAGGTGATTTTTGGCAAGTGTTATTGATGTCGAGGTCATTTACGACAAGTGTTATTGATGCTGAGGTCATTTACGGTGAGGGATATTGATGCCGAGGTCATTACTGGCGGGTTCATGAATTATGGGTGGTTCCCATTAGTTCTGATTGACATTGTGGGTGATGAATCTTGAAATTGATTTTCCTTGCAATTCATAATGTGCTTTGATGAACTTGATAATAATGATTTATTTACTTGAAACTTGTGATTGTAATATTTGATACTTGTTGAGGATTAGATTATAACTATTGGATTGTGATTATGCGAACTTGTGAGTTGTGTATTGTGAACTGTTAGTTTGAAAAAATTTCTATATAGGTTGTAGTTTGAGAAGGTTAGGTTAGGATGAAAAAAGTACTGGTTTTGTAGCTAGTTTTGTCTTGTTTACTTGGGTACTTGCTGAGTACTGTGTTGGTTGGTACTCACTCCTTTTTTCTACACTTGTGTAGGTTGTGAGTCCAATGTCGTGTGATTTATCTGTCTATTAATAGAGGCTTTAGAAGGACTTGGAGAGGGAGTTGCATGCCATCATGGTGATTCTCTTGTTCTTTTTTTATGCATTGTTCTATTATAGAATCAAAGACATTAAAACTTGTATTTATCTTTCATTTTCGCATTTTATGCATTATAGTCGTGTACATGTAACAGCCTGATTTTTGGGGTTATAGTACAGTCTTGTTTTACTTTCTGCATTTCTTTTGTGTTGTTGGGTTGAGGCTGACTTGTAATTGTGGGATATGACAAGTGTCATCATGTCCATTTTGGATCGTGACATGGAGATTTTCAATCACTTGGGCAAGTTTCACTTGTATAGCACATCATTCCATATTTCAAAAAAAAGCTAAATTTTTGTGTTGAAAGTATGATATTTAAGCATAAATACTATTCAAGATATTTTTTAACAAAATGTATAATTCAACATAGCTGTATCTTAAACTTCAACCCAAGTAGAAAATATATAACATATTGCTAATTTTTTTTTAAAAATGAACATAATCCTTTTAATTTCTTGATCCCTTAATTCACAATTTCTAAATGAAGAAAGGCCTAGTAAATGAAACTTCCTCAAAGATGAGTAACAAACAAAACTTCACTATTTCAGTCGTCTCATTTCATGTTTGTATCGCCACTGCCACATGCATGACATACAAATTTCCATCCAACACATGTCGTCATACTCCCTCTATATAATACTCAAACAAACATCACTTCCTAGCAGTAAAGGATTCTAAGAAAGAAAACTTTTCAAAATTCTTGGTCAGTTTCTTCATTTTTGTGCTCACCTCCATTCTAATTTTATCTTTTTCATTTTTCTTTGCTATCCAATTACACTTTTTAGTGTGATATCTCTATGTGACATGTGAGTTTCTAGACATAAATATTATATAGGTGTAGAATCTTATGTTTTTGGTCAAAATTGAGGTTTTGAGAACTCTTTAAACATCCTTTGATGAATCTATGACTTATTTATTTTTCTTTTTACAAATACTAGAGGAGCCGGACATAAGAAAATATCTTATGCTTGTGCTTTGTGATAGTTTATACAAATCTTGACATAAATATGTCTTTAAAGAAACTTAATTTTGAATATATTTTTTGCAAGTCGAACAATGATAGCTATATACAGGTAGATACGTGTTGTTATACTAATAGATATATATGATACGTGACTCTTGAAGTCGTGTTTATTGTTAACATTCCCTCTAGAAATTTATAAAGAATGAGGGTATATAATTTCCTCATATTAATGAAATGTTCGATGAATACCATAACCTATCATATATCATATCATATATTTATATATATATATATATATATATAAAAGAGAACCTTAGGCCCGCCTACATGGTGTCACCACAAACCAGAATTCACTTTTAATTTATTTATTTACAAAATTAGGCTTCTCTTTCATGAAAAGTTGTGACTTTTATGAAAAGTTGCGACTTTAATGAAGAGTTGTGACTTTTATGAAAAATTTCAACTTTTATGAAGAGTTGCAACTTCTTCTTCTTCTTCTTCTTCCCAATTAAATATTTGTATACTTTGCTCATGTTGAGTGGATCACTGACACTATTGCTTATGTTACAGATCCTCATATGTATTTTTACAATCATTAATTTATAATTTATGCTAATGTTATTAAGGCTAAATGATAAGATGTAATAATTTTCATTTTCCTTTACATTATTAATGTTTGTTACTATGTAATCTTGTATGTAAGATAATATAGTGTTTTAGTTTTAATGCCGGATAGATTTTAAGTATTATTTTATAAATTCCGTGATATTAAATTCCCGCTCGAAGTGCGGATAATTTTACTAGTATATATATATATATATAAATAATTTTTTATCATATAGAAGTTATCATATTTGTCACGCTCTTTGCTGTTTTCTCTTTTCGTAATGTCATAACATTCAAGAAAATGCATCACAAAAAGGTCATCAGAAAGTCACCAAAAAATGATTCTACTAGAAACTCGACTGCTTGAGTTTGAGCAAGTTCCTCTATCTAGACCAACCCTATAGGAATTCACTTGTGTGGTAGCAATCTCATCATGAATCTTTCTTATATAGATGTAGGGAAGACCATAAGGGAAATGGCAGAGCAACATAAAAGAGTCATTTTAAAAGAAAATCATCATCAAGAATAAAAACATTGATTTAATTTTGATGGAAAATTCAAAGATAAGGAAATTAAGACAACAAAAAGGAAATGTGAAAAAGTACACATGAGTTTTTCTTGTGGTCGCTTTATTTCACATTTTTTGTGGTCACTTAATTTCTTTGCCTTTGGAATTTCCCCATTAAAATCATCATGATTTTATGCTTAATGATGTCTTTCTTTTGACGTGCCTTTTTTATGTCTCTCTCACTTCTTTCTTATGGCCTTCCTTTCGTCTATATTAGACGAGTTCATGATGAGATCACAACCCCATAAGTGAATTTCAATAGGGTTGGACAAGATAGAGGAACTTCTTCCGACTCAAGTAGTCGATTTTCCAGAAAAATCATTTTTGGATGACTTTCTGATAACCTTCTTTACGTGATGCATTTTCTTGGATGTTATGACATTAATAAAAAGAGGAAACAACAGAGAAAATTACAAATGTGTTAACTTCTATATGATATGAGACTCTTTTATATATATATATATATATATATATATTATATTCATCGAACATTTTATTAATAAAAGGTAATGATATACGCTAATTTTTTGTAAATTTCTAAAGGAAATCAAACGTAAATGGAACAAACAAACAAATTGATATTAAAAGCCCAAACTTCAAAAATGTTGTATCAACTATCTATCTGCTTGTATAAAAGCTTGTACATACCCATTTGTATCTATAGTCGTTCAACTCTAAAAAAGCTATCATAATTAAGTTTGTGTAAAGACATATTTATGTCAAGCTTCGCATCAACTATCACAAAACACAAGCACAAGCCCTCATAAAATTTTAGGTTCACTTCTGTCCAACTCTCCTCTGGTGTTTTTAAATAGCAAAAAAAAAAGTCATTCAAAAGCTATACATACGACCTATACCAACAAAAACATCTTAACCGCAGATAAATAAAGAATAATCCAACAAAAACTAAGGTCGAGCATGCCATACTTAGAATGTTTGTGATGATTTAAAGTAACTCAAAATCTTCTTATAACATAATCATATCAGTCATTGTGAGAGAAGACAAGACCACCACAATATCCACCACATAGGAGATACAAGAAAGATAAAAAATGGCCGATAAGGAAGATATGACTACCAACAGATGTCCCATAAGACTTCACTTAGGCCACTTAAGATGTCTCGCTAAAGTTGTGCACCTACTGCTAAAGAGGCTAAGCCTAATTAGTTCCTCTGCTAAAGTGGCTTCTTGGCTGCATAAGCGAGGCCAGGGTCTCTAAAAGACTAACTTTAGTTGATGAGCCTTGCTTAAGAGACATCGTGGCCTCTAGAGCAGTTAGGGCTTAAGCGTTAGGGCCACTTGAGCGGTATAATCTGTCACAACTTTTCTTTCTCAATTCAGACGGTTTTGGAAAAAAAAATTAAAGAGAAAAAACTTACTTTTATTTGGGGTCGCCACTTGGAATTGTGTTTTCTGGGTTTTCCTAATCAACTTATGAAATTTTAATTAAAAAGTAAAATGACTCTTTATTTTACTCTAGAAAATAAGAGATCGGGTAAGGAATTTTGTGTGCGGCACCCCCCCCCCCCCTCCGATTCTCATGATTTAAGCACAATCGCTTTATTGACTCATGTATTGCTAAAATTAATTTTGGATAAAACAAATTTATGTTAGTCATTGATTTTAAAAAGATAAATTTGTGTTATATCATAGGTTAGAAGTATAGCACACAATAACTCCTCTTTTTTAAGAAAAAATAATGAACACCCGGAATCATAACTGAACACTTGGTGGTACTTAATAAAAAAAAATTAATGAATCAATAAACTTGTTGTAAAACATAAACATAAAAGGATTTTTTTTCAAAAAAGAAACTAATCATCACTTATTTACTTTTGAAAAAAAACAATCATTCTAAAAACATGAAATTTAAAAAAAATAGAAACAAAAATGAGAAATACATTTTTATCAAAAAAGTAATAATATATAACTATACAATTACCTAAACTTAAGTGTTATGCTCTCTCCATTCTTAAAAACAATAACTAGCTCCCTTTTAAAAAATATCAAAAAGGTAGTTAATGAAACTCATTTTAATTAATTTTTCTTTAAAAGTAAGTTGATACAACGTCAGAAATTACCACACTTATAAAATTTTCAGTTCAATAAAATTGATCACATTTCTCCCTTTTTAAAGAAAATTTCAAAAAAAATAAATATCTAAAAGTTAAAAATTTAACCAAAACATAGAAGACTGTACATTTTTGCTTGAATAACATTTTTTATGTATTTATTTAAGAGAAATAAATATATATGTTTTTAAAAAAAAAGATAATCTAGATTAGTAAAATGGCCAGATCTGCATTTTTGAAAAAATTGTTAAATTTGCAATTTTTTTAAAAAAAATAGACCAGATTTGGGTTTTTTGCCAAAACAAACACTTTTTTTTTTTTAAAAAAGGGCCAAAATCTTTTATATAAAAAAATGGATTTTGGATCTTTTCTTTTTTACTTTCTTTTAAACTCTTCTTTAGCAAAGCATACATCTATGTATTAACTCCATAATTTAAAAAAAACCCAGATAAAATACATCAAATCCGCCCTAAACTTGGTCGCAGAACTTACTTTAACACTTTAACTACATGGGCATTTAAATACATGCATTAAAACTTTGAAGTGAATTAAATACCACCCTTGAATTATAATACCACTCTTATCCATCACATCAAAGCCATGTAAGTTCCACAACTTAGTCATGTCAGCACCACGACGTTAATTTTATTTATTCACTATATTTTCTTTAACACTTTTTAAAATTTATTTACACTAGTTTATTAATTAAAAATTTATTTTCTAAAACCAGAATTTACTCTTTCTTTTGCTCATTTGTTTCCTCTTCACCATTATATTTAAAAATAAACTTTAGAGAAGAACCATTACAATACCACATTATCGAATTCCTCCTCACCCCCTTGAATTAAAAATTTAAAATTATTCACTCAAAAAAATCAAGAAAAGTTTAAATAACTTAAGAGAAGAAACTACTACAATACCACATTATCTTCTTCGAATCCTTCTCTTCTTCCCCAACCCCTCGAATCTACCTTGTGGGAATCAAAATGGCTCACTCAATATTTAAGAAAAATTATATTTGTGCAATTGACGTCAATAATAAGTGTGTTGGCGTTAGATTTTGTGGATTACTAAAGGCTGGTGAAATGGAAATAGTTGACAGAGTTCAAGATGAAGATGGCTAAAAAGTGATGCTTTAATGGAGAAGCACATATATTGTGGAAGACAAAAAAACAAAGAGACAAAAAATAGATTGAAATTTTTTGGGCCAATAAGAAAAGTCATATAATTGTAAAAAGTTAATATATCAAGAACACAATATTTAAAATATTAATTACATATTGACCTATAAAAAATGACATGTGCATGATTTTATAAATTTAATTTATTTTTATTTAATTTCAATTTCGTCATGCCCTTTTAGGCGAGTGATGAGTAGGAGATCGATTTTGGACTCATTTGAGGCTTTTTAGTTTATTAAATAGTCTCATCAATGTCATTTTATGTCAATTCAGAAGCTAGAGAATTGATTTTAAGCTATGAAGGCTTAATGACAAGGCAAGGACAAATGTATGCCAAAAAATCCAGAAACATAGAAAATGAACCTCACCAAGAGCATTTGGCGACTAGCCAATGCTATTGTACCTCGCTAAAAGTGACTAAGTCTTGTGCTATAAAGCTAAAAGTGAGTCAGTGAGAATATGAAACGAACAACGGCTTGCCAAATCAGTTAAGGAGGTGATTTGAAGTATCCAAAAATGTTGGAAGTTCTGCTAAAAAGTCAAAGTAGATCGCTGAAGTAAAGATTTAGTCAGTGACTCACCAACCAAGTCTATGAGCATTAGCTATCTCGCAAAAGGTTTTTGGGAGTTCTGCTACAAATCGAGAGAAAAAAATGGGAGATTATAGGTAATATACGTTGACTAGCCGAATGTGAACGTTGATGTCCATCGGGCTCACTAATGGTTCAAACACCTGTAGCC
The DNA here is from genome assembly GCA_036250505.1 of Solanum acaule. Lineage (NCBI taxonomy): Eukaryota > Viridiplantae > Streptophyta > Magnoliopsida > Solanales > Solanaceae > Solanum > Solanum acaule. Next base: position 4,115 of record JAJOOR010031269.1, on the reverse strand, counting down.
TACATTTTACAAAGTAAAAGCAAGAAGATATGTTAGTCGGCGACTCACCGAGTAAGTTAGTGAGTCCAACTAACATCATTAATTGAGTTCTGAAATGAAATTTGTACTAACTTTTTAGTAGGTATAAATAGTTTAGAAGAGAAAGAAAACACATCTTCCATTCTCTGAAATTCCAGTACACAGGAACCTTTCAAGAATTTTGAGTTTTAGCAATATTAGAAAGTGAATTTTATGGTTTTTTTCTATGGGTTTTGTAGAATTTGAAGTCGGATCCAATAAATTCAAATGGAGAACAACTATGTCGATAAAATTTCTTTAAATTTCAATATGAGTAGATAAACCCAATGCTTTAGGGGTGTGATAATAAGATGGGTTTTCATTAGAATTATGGGTAGTTGTGAATTACACCAATTATCATTAGTTTAAGTGATTCAGTTTAATTACCATATTTTAATTAATTATTTGAGGTTTCAAACTGGAGTTTACATTATATCTTCATGTTTTGCTTGACAAAAATTGCATGAAGTGGATAATTAGATTGATAAGTGTGTATTTGCGGTAACTGCTAACTTTGCTTCAAAAAGAGATTTAGGCTTTATAGTCAAATGCTAGATTTGCTTGAGGAAGAAATCTATATTAAGGTCTTGGATTGGTTTGGCATTGTTTGCACTAGAGGCTTGAGAAAGCTCTTGTGAATAAAAAAGGTTGTGATTAAGATATGCATCTTCTATTTTAGATTGATCTAGCCTACACACTATGATTTAATATTATTGAGCAATTGCATTTACCCATGTTAGAAATCGATACCCAATAGTGCACACTCCTAAACTCACTTCAATGTTGTTAAACACTCTTGTCTACTTGCTTTTGGAAATCGATTGTTATCTAAACTCTTTTAATTAGAAAATTTGAGACATCTAAAATGTGTATTGTGTCAAACATTGGTTCTTACCTTTCTATAAAAGATTAGCTCATAAATTCAACGTCTGAATTGAAATCTAACAAAAACTACTCCCTATGGGATATGACCCCAACCTTGTTAGGTTTTTTATGATCAACAATCACTTACTTAGTGACTTGTAAGATGGGTAATTGAGCATTATCAAATTGACGCCGCTTCCACGGAGTGTTTCTAAAATTTCATTTAGTGAAGTACTTTTGTGAACTGATATTTTTGTTGGCAAACACTCTTACCATTATATTCCTTGTTGTGTTCTCAATAGGTGAAGATGAGCATCATTGGTAGCAATATTACAAGCAACAATGGGCAGATGGATGACATAGGAAACTTGAATGATTTGAACGTTGATGATCATGAAGTACAGGAGCTATTTGCTTGCCCCAACTGTGGGCAATGCCATATTCCATGTGACCGGGACAATGCTTCAACAACTCTAAATGAAAGGGGTGTTTGGAGGTCTAGCTACTGAAGATGTTTTAACACCCCGTTGTTTGAAAGAGGTAAAAATTAGAAAGAACCATTTTTGGAAAGAATGAAAATCTGAAATTTGGCAAGTTATGTTAAGTATGAGTTTTGGGTCAAATTTAAACGACGATAACTCCTAGTGCATGATGAGTTAGGTGAGCTACAAGATATCAAATGAAAGATCTTTGAATTATCTTTCCAACGCCACCGAGTTTTCTAGTTTTTGAGGTTTTATGAAGGAGCTATGCCCATTTGAAGTCGGGCTGTCTGAATAGATTCTTGTGTACATGTATTGGGTATCTGATCTAAAGAGGAATTGAGAAAAAGAATCGAAATTAGGCGAATTGGGGTTAGAAAATGAAGAAGGAAAAAGTTAGGTAAATCGGGGTATCAGGTCCGCGTCGCGGACCTATTCATCATAATTGGAACTTTTCTCTCCGCGTCGCGGAGAGGTCGCGGACCCCTCTGCCTCAAAATTTATTTCGCGACCAAATAATAAAATGCATCTCCACGGCGCGGACTTGCTTCCAGACAATGATTTTTTGATCGTTTCTCATGTTTAACTATCTAAAAATACTCATAAACATCACAAGATCTTTCCTATCACAAATCACAACCTTGAATCCATAAATTTTAAATACAAGGAAAGTTAAGAGCCAAGTCTCGAGAGTTCTTAGTGTCCTTTCATTAGTCTTTTGCAAATTCTTTAAACTTGTTTTAAGACTTGAGTTTTGAGTTGAGTCAAGAGTTATGAGTGAAGTTTATTTCTTCAAAAGAGTATATGGGGACTATGTATTCCCAAAGAGTAAATTTTTTCACATTTAATCAAGAAAGGAAACACCGATTTCCAAAAGAGCCTTTGAGCTAGTTTTCAGTAAAGAGTAAATGTTTTCATATTTAATCAAGAGAGGAAATACTGATTTCCATGAGAGCCTTTGGGCTAGTTTTTGAGCAATTATCTCAAATAATTGAAAGAGTTATGTTTTTAAACATATGAGCTAGTTACATTTTTGGTAGTAGTATGGAGCACCGATATGGGGGAGAGTTCAGACAAATCACAGCCCCCATAAATCATGTAGCAAACGTGGGTAGAAAATGGTCATACTTTTTAGATGATTCCTTAGTGCTTTTTTAGCATAGACTAGTGGATCCACTTAGTGGTTAGGTTCTATACCCCCGGCAAGGTATAGGATGGCCCTGGCAGCGTGAGGCAAAATGTTGTATCATCACATAGCTCTTAAGTGATGGTTGTAGGTTAGAGATACTCCACAGTTATATTTTGTATTCCTATATACATAGAGATTACTTGTATTTTCACATACAAATAGAGTATATATTGTATCCTTGCATACAAGCTGAGTTACCATTGTATTTCTATATACACAGAGTTGTTATCCATGTTTTAAAAGCTTTTCTTTATATTGCATTGACATTATTGTTGTATATTGAAATGAGTTGAGTTGAGACCAGGTATGTTCTTTCAATTCCTTTCAAGCTTATGTCTTGTTTTAGTTTTGCCCTCGCATGTTCGTACATTCAATATACGAATATCATTTGGTCTACATCATTTTATGAGGCAGATAGAGCTAACCAAGATCAGCAACCAGTGCCTCGTTGGTCCAGTCGAGCATTTAGAGTCATTTGGTGAGCCTTTTTGCTTTTTGGAGGATCCCTTTTACATTGCTTTAGTATTTTTAGTTGTTGGGATGATCGGGGTCTTGTCCCGACATCCCTCATAATTTTACAAGATTCATAGATAGCTAGTTATAGTTCATTAGTCTTTTCATTTTCATTCTATTATGTCGAGAGTTGAATTTACCTTATTGGCCAGTTGAATGTTTCCTTTATAACATTCTAGTTTATTACATAGATTTATAAGCTAGGCCAAGGGGTTACTTGGAGCCAATAATGGTTCTCGAGTGTCAGTCTCGTCCAGGGTGTAGACTCGGGGCATGACAAACATGGTATCAGAGCACAGAGTTCAAGAGTACTATGGATTCTATAAAGCCGTGTCTATAGAGACCTAGTTATCTGCGTGAAGCATGCCACATCTCACTTCTTTCATACACATTTCATGCAATAGAGTTTATATCTAAAATATTTCCTCTAATTCGTGCTTGCGCGTGTCTTTTAGATCATGCCTTCACAAAGAGCTGTCAGAGGTCGTCCCGCTAGAGGTAATGTTGCACCACAGGATCAATGGGTATCTAATGCACCAGAAGTGCAACCCCAAAGAGAGGTCCCTAATGCTAAGTTCCGTAAAGCTATTCGAATGTTTAGTCAATTGTGACCAATCAAGTTGGACAGAGGGACACTCGACAGGAAGTGATTGATAATTCTAGGATCCATGAGTCCTTAAGGATGAATCCTCCAAGCTTCACTGGTTCAAGTGTCACTGAGTATCTTGAAAACTTTGTTGAAGAGCTTCAGAAGGTTTTTGAGATTATGCACATTGTTGATGCTGAGAGGGTATGTCACGACCTGGGATCACCCCCTAGTCGTAACCGGCGTACTCGACCTCGAAGAGGTCTAATACAAGCCTCTTAACATTCATTCATCGCATAGACACTAAAACCATAAGGAATTAAAACCTTTCTTTACCAAGAAAACATTTCATAAAAAAAAAAACAATAGCAAGCGGAAGACTTTCTAGACTTTATACATGATGTCTCAAAACCATCTAATACTT
>JAJOOR010031268.1:0-21486 GCA_036250505.1 Solanum acaule | reverse complement strand
GTATATAATATGAAAACTTAGAATTGAAATATATGTATTATGATATAATATGAGACTTAAATGGAATAAAAGATTGAGACTTAAGATTGAGACTTGAGAGGATATAAAAAATAGATGAGAGAATATATGATTTTGTAAGAAATAATAAGGGATAGAGGGGTATTTATAATATTAAAAGTGGGTTAAAGTGTATTTATGATAACTTGAGGGTTTAAAGTAAATTATTAAAAGTAGGGGTGGTAGGGGGTGTTGGGGAAGGGAAAAAACAGTCAATAAATCCATTGGGGGGCCCACTAGCCGTTGCCCAACAGATATAATTCAAAAAAAAAAAAAAAAAAGTTAGGGGATCCCGTGAACCGGTCGGTTCATCCGGGCCGGGTCGACCGAGACCAACGGGTGAACCGGATCGATACCGGTCCCCTATCCCGAAGGCCCCCATCCCGCGAGAATCTGACGGGACCAGGTCCGGTGAGCCGGTGGTGATGAATGGGGCTGAATCATCACTAGTGTCTGAAGTGAAAGGGAAACAAGACCAAGACCTTGTTTTGCCTGAATTGAAGGCAAATGTTCATAAGCAGAAAGTGATGGCTTTTGAACAAGGGGGAGATGGTATATTGAGGTATCAAGGTAGATTGTGTGTACTAAAGGTGGACGAACTTCAAGAGAGGATCATGAAGGAAGCTCAAAGCTCTAGATACTCTATCCATCCTAGTTCCACAAAGATGTATCGTGACTTGAGAGAAGTATATTGGTGGAGTAGCATGAAGAGGTGTATTGCAGAGTTCGTTTCTAAGTGCCCGAATTGCCAACAAGTCAAGGTAGAGCACCAGAGGCCCGGTGGTATGGCTCAGAACATAGACCTTTAAGAATGGAAGTGAGAGATGATCAATATGGATTTCATTACTGATTTACCGCGGTCACACTAGTAGCATGATTTGATTTGGGTGATTGTAGATCGGATGACTAAATCAGCCCATTTCTTACCGCTAAAGACTACCATTTCGATAGAAGATTATGCCAGGTTGTATATTCAAGAGATAGGCAGACGTCATGGAGTTCCGGTGTCTATCATTTCAGATAAAGGTGCGTAATTCACTGCACAATTGTGGAAGTCTTTCCAGAAAGGTTTGGGATCGAAGGTAAATTTAAGTACTATTTTTCATCATCAAACTGATGGTCAAGCAAAGCGTACAATTCAGACTTTAGAGGATATGTTGAGGGCGTGTGTTATCAATTTCAAGGGAAATTTGGATGATCACTTACCTCTCATTGAGTTTGCTTAGAACAACAGTTATCACTCTAGGATCTAAATGGCTCCTTATGAGGCTCTTTATGGGAGAAGATGTAGATCTCCTATTGGATGGTTTGAGGTTGGTGAAGCTGGATTGATAGGAACAAATTTAGTTTATCAAGCTACGAAGAAAGTACATATCATTCAAGAGAGATTGAAAACAACGCAAAGATGTCAGAAATCCTATACCGATGTTAGGAGAAAAGACTTAAGAGTTTGAGGTGGACGATTGGGTTTACTTGAAGGTTTCACCCATGAAGGGTTTTATGAGATTTTTTAAGAAGGGGAAACTCGGTCCCCGGTATATTGGTCCTTACAGGATATCCAAGAGGATTGACAATGTAGCCTATGAGTTTGAGCTACTGCAAGAGTTAGCAGCAGTCCATCCGGTATTGAACATATCAATGTTGAAGAAGTGTATGGGTGATCCTTCACTTATTATACCTATTGAAAATATTGGTATTAAGGATAGCCTATCCTATGAGGAGGTACCCATTCAGATTCAAGATCGTCAGGTTCGCAAGTTGAGGACCAAGGAGGTAGCATCAATCAAGGTCTTATGGAGGAATCAATTTGTTGAGGAAGGTACTTGTGAGGCTGAGGAGGATATGAAGAAGAGATACCCACATCTCTTTGATTCCGGAGAAATTCCAAATCAAAGTAATAATTCTTTTCTTGGTACTCTTTAAATTGATATGCCAAGTGTGTTAAATTGCATGGTGGGTGTTTGAGCTGGGTGTTAGATGTTGCCGCCCTTAGTTCTACTTAGAGTAACCTCATTCGAGGATGAATATTCCCAAGGGGGAGATAATGTAACACCTCGGTATTAGAAAGGGTTAAATTTAGAAAGAACTAATTTGGAAAGAGCCAAATTGAGAATTTGGCAAGTTATGCTTAAGTTGTGAGTTTTGGGTCAACTTCAAACGGCCATAACTTTTAGTACATGATGATCAGTTAGGTGGCTCATAATATATCAAATGAAAGATCTTTAAATCCTCTTTCCAACGCTACCAAGTTTGCTAAATTTTGAGTTTGGGTGAGGGAGATATGGTCGTTTGAAGTCAGCTTGTCCAGTTAAGGAAATTTACCCGAATTAATGAGGGGTATTGTGGTCATTTCCTTACCCCATCAGCTTTAAACTTTTTTAGAAATATTTTAGGGGTCTAAACTGATTTGGGTCAGTTTTCAAAATCCTAAATACGCTTAGGTTTTTTTAGAGGAGTTCAAGAGGAGAAAAGAGGAGAGGTTTAAGGCGTTCGTTAAGATTCTTGAGGTTTGTCAAGGAATTTCACCAAGGGTTTTGATCCCTAAGAGGTATGTGAGTTCTCATAGTGTTGGGCTCATTCACCCACACGCCAGTCATGTGATTTTATCCGTAATTTAGTTCTTGAGGTTGAATGATTTGAGTTCTTGATAAGTTTTCTTGAACGTTCCATTCTTAAATCGTTTATGATGAGTTTGATGAGTTCTAGAGATAAATTTTATGAGTTTGAGAGTTGTTTTGAGTAGATTCTCATGTACTTGACATTATTTAAAATCCATCCCAGTTCCTAAAACAACTTTCTTACAACCCGTAGGACGACTCATAGAAACTGACATCAATACAATTTTTGCATATTTTCCTTTCAAACAAATTTTTTGATTCTAGAGGTAATACATAAAAAAATTATTCTGACATACATTCTGGATACAATTAAGGTTTTTAAACATCTAATGGAGGTCATTATGGTAAAAGTGTCTGCCACACCGAATCTGTTTTATCCCAAAACAATAAGGTTGTGTAAAATGAGTTGAAAAGCCTTGGGACCTAAACAAAAGGTCCTTCAAGGCCAAACTTTATGTTTCAGAGCTAAAGGATCCATCATAATTATATTCAAAGTTCAATTATTTGATGTTTTCATCAAAGTTAACCATTCAATTTTCAAAGGATCTGAAATACAATTAACTTGATAAAAAACAAAAGAGTGCCTAGGTGAAAAATTTGTCAGTCCCAGCAAGTCATAAATGACTTTGATTTGCTATAGGAAAGCTCTAAAAAGTTAAAATACACCAATAAAAGTAAATTTCCTAGAGAGTCATTATAAATTTTTAATCTAAAATAATAATCAATTGTTAAAAAATATTGATGAGGGTGAATTGCAAATATTTTTTTTTATTTCTTCAAGATTTCATGTATCTCAGCAAACATTAAGTGCGGTATCTCAAGTTATAAACCTATTGAATTATATTCTATGGTTCTTAATTACAAATATTTTTAACTAAATTTTTCAACGTATTACTTATAGAATTACGTTAACAATGTATATATTGTTTTCATCCGTAAAAGGATGCTCTCAAAATTGAAATTGATAAAATCTTACGTTAAATTGATAATTGATTTTTTTCAAAGAAATCTATTATAAATTTTCCAAATTGGAACTTAATTAAACTAAATAATCGGGCTCTTTAAACGCCCTATAATAAGAAGAAAGAGGCTTAAGTCATCGCTTCCAATCCGATAAAGGGTTTTTTTTCATTTTTCACGAAGTCCGTCCCAAAAATTGTTGCAGTGGATATAAATATGAATATGAAAAAAAAGGTTACTGCCTGGAGAGTTTAAGTAATAATTTTTTATCTAAAATATTTGAAAAATAGATTTTAAAATCACATATGAAGTTGGTTTAGATTTTAGGTGTTGATTGAAATTTCACTTTACGCCTTCAAGTATGGTTAGTCGCTCAGCCCCATACATATTTTTAGGTAACACATATATAATGGTGAATTGAATGACTTTCATCAAAAATTACATTGCGCAGTAAGAAACAAAATATTTTATATATATTTAAATTCAGAATATGAAGTCATCCATGTAATGTAATATGAAGTGAAACATAAGACATCATATGAACTGACTAGATTATTTGAGATTATCGGCTATACGAGCCGAAAGATTAGAGAACTCTTGGACCGCCTCGCTGAGTGGTTTGAGCTGGGATGGTACTTCACTGAAACACCTCGGTATTAGAAAGGGTTAAATTTAGAAAGAGCCAAATTGGGTATTTGGCAAGTTATGCTTAAGTTGTTAGTTTTGGGTCAACTTCAAACGGCCATAACTTTCAGTACAGGATGATCTGTTAGGTGGCTCATAAGATATCAAATGAAATATCTTTAAATCTTCTTTCCAACGCTACCGAGTTTGCTAAATTTTGAGTTCGGATGAGGGAAAAATGGTCGTTTGAAGTCAGCTTGTCCAGTTTAGGAAATTTACCCGAATTAATGAGGGGTATTGTGGTCATTTTCTTACCCTATCAGCTTTAAACGTTTTTAGTAATATTTTAGGGGTCTAAACTGATTTGGGTCAGTTTTCACAATCCTAAATACACTTAGGTTCTTTAGAAGAGTTTAAGAGGAGAAAAAAGGAGAGGTTTAAGGTGTTCGTCAAGATTCTTAGGGTTAGTTGAGGAATTTCAGCAAGGGTTTTGATCCCTAAGAGGTATGTAAGTTCTCATAGTGTTGGTTTCGTTCACCCACACGCCATTCATGTGATTTTATCCGAAATTTAGTTGTTGAGGTTGAATGATTTGAGTTTTTGATGAGTTTACTTGAAAGTTCCGTTCTTAAATCGTTCACGATGAGTTCTAGAGATAAATTTTTTGAGTTTGAGAGTTGTTTTGAGTAGATTCTCATGTACTTGACATTATTTTAAATCCATTCCAGTTCCTAAACAACTTTCTTACAACCCGTAGGACGACTCATAGAAACTGACATCAATACAATTTTTGCATATTTTCCTTTCAAACAATTTTTTTGATTCTAGAGGTATTACATAAACAAATTATTCTGACATACATTCCAAACACAATAAAGGTTTTTAAATATCTAATGGAGGTCATTGCGGTAAAAGTGGCTCCCACACCGAATCTGTTTTATCCTAAAACAATAAGGTTGTTTAAAATGAGTCGAAATGCCTTGGGACATAAACAAAAGGTCCTTCAAGGCCAAACTTTATGTTTCAGAGCTAAAGGATCCATTATAATTATATTCAAAGTTCAATTATCTGATGATTTCATCAAAGTTAACCATTAAATTTTCAAAGGCTCTGAAATACAATTAACTTGATAAAAAACAAAAGAGTGACTAGGTGAAAAATTTGTCAGTCCCAGCAAGCCATATATTACTTTGATTTACTATAGGAAAGCTCTAAAAAGTTAAAATACACCTATAAAAGTAAATTTCCTAGAGAGTCATTATAATTTTTTAATCTAAAATAATAATCAATTGTTAAAAAATATTGATGAGGGTGAATTGCAATTTTTTTTTATTTCTTCAAGATTTCATGTATCTCAGCAAACATTAAGTGGGGTATCTCAAGTTATAAACCTGTTGAATTATATTCTATGATTCTTAATTACAATTATTTTTAACTAAATTTTTCAACGTATTAGTTATAGAATTATTTGAACAATGCATATATTGTTTTCATCCGTAAAAGGATGCTCTCAAAATTGAAATTGATAAAATCTTACGTTAAATTGATAATTGATTTGTTTTCAAAGAAATCTATTATAAATTTTCCAAACTGGAACTTGATTAAACTAAAGAATCGGGCTCTTTAACGCCCTATAAGAAGAAGAAAGAGGCTTAAGTCATCGCTTTCAATTCGATAAAGGGATTTTTCCATCTTCCACGAATGTGCGTCCCAAAAATTGTTGCAGTGGATATAAATATGAATATGAAAAAAAAGGTTATCGCCTGGAGAGTTTAATTAATAATTTTTATCTAAAATATTTTTAAAATAGATTTTAAAATTACATATGAAGTTGGTTTCGATTTTAAATGTTGATTGAAATTTCACTTTACGCCTTCAAGTATGGTTAGTCGCTCAGCCCCATACATATTTTTACGTAACACATATATAATGGTGAATTGAATGACTTTCATCAAAAATTACATTGCGCAATAAGAAACAAAATATTTTATATATATTTAAAAGAACATGAAGTCATCCATGTAATGTAATATGAAGTGAAACATAAGACATCATATAAAATGACTAGATTATTTGAGATTATTGGCTATACGAGCCGAAAGATTAGAGAACTCTTGGACCGCTTCGCTGAGTGGTTTGAGCTGGGATGGTACTTCATTGAAACCATGGTTGCAAGAAAGAGATTTATACATTGCAAGAGATGAACAAGCTTGTGTTTTATAATCAGCAGTTTGAAAGAAATCATTGGAACGTTTAAGATAATTAACAACATCATTGTAATTTCTCAAGCAATTGGTCATTTGGGCTTTCATATTGGGATCTTTGATGGGTTGTTTAAGAATTGATTTAACCAACTTATAGGTAGATGTGGTATTATCTTATGCTATATGAAGAACAGTAGAGAGAAGACCATGAATATCTCCTTTGGAGACAGAGGGGTCATTTCGAAGCATGTGAAAACAAAGTGGAGGAATGAAAATTTCAAGACAAATGTCATCAAGTATGTTTCCCTTCATATTTGGAAGAATTCCAAATAGTGCTACTACACAGGAGAGAAAGAACAATGAAGAGTACAAAGACTTTGTCATTTTTTTACCTTTTCATTTCTCTGCACCCTCTAACATGCTTTTATAGCTTTAAAAAGTATCAAATATGAGATTAATGCAATTCATATTTTTTATTTTCTTTTGTATATGTAAAAGAGGAAGTCAAATATGAGACTAATGCAATTTATTAAAACAAAAGAAAAACAGTCAAATATGAGATTAATGCAATTCATTAAAATAAAAGAGAAAAGTCAAATATGAGATCAATGCATTTCATTAAAATAAAAGAGAAATGATAAATATGAGATTAATGCAATTCATTAAAATATACGAGAAAAGTCAAATATGACATTAATTCAATTCATCATTAGAATAAAAGAGAAAAGTCGAATAAAAGAGACTAATGCAATTCATTGAGATTTACCAAATATGAGATTTATGCAAGTATCTAAATGTAGCTTACATACATTTAATACTCACATAATTAGTATATGATTTTGTAATTTCATTGTAATCATTTAAAAATTATTAAATATAAGTTTATGAAATCATTTAAATTATATTAAATTCAATATATATCAGTCCAAATAGATATTATGAATTAATATTGTTAGATTAATTATTTAAGTCCAAAAAATATGGATTTAATTACATTTTAATTTCGTTGTAGTCCATCGATTTGGGCTACAAATGAAGAGAAAACTTAGTTAAAACTGAATATGCCATGTCAGTTAAATCTGATGGGGTGAAGGGAAGTCTGTTTTCATTGTAGCTCTATTCTACAACTTCAAACAGTGTGCTCATAACTCATAAGTCACACTAGGATGCAATGAGAAGCCAGAGAGATCTCATGGATCGAACAAAACATATTTCTCTACAAGTTACAAGTTCAAGAATACAAACACCCAAGCATTTAAGTTCAAGAACAACTCAATATCAAGACTACCATTTTCAAGAACAAGCTCAAAAGCTCTTGGTAAAACAAGTCAGGAACAAGTTCATCAATATTAAAGATCAAGCTCAAAGACTCTTGAGTCCAAGAACATATTCAATATTCACGATTAAACTTACAATCCCTTAAATATATATTAAAAACATGAATTGGAGGATTGATACAGACTGTAAAGCTTATAATTGAAATCAAACAAATACAATAGTTGCAATATATTTTTTTCTTGATTATTATTCTCTCAAAACAAATTTTATTGTCTAAAAGTTTTGGCAGGCCTAGTGGGACAATCTATACCTCTCATATCAACTATTCAAAATTATAGAACATCAAAATGGCTTCCGAGAATATCAACTCCTTATAAACTTCCTCTAACGCTTCTAAGCATGTTGACTCTATGTTCTCTGCTAAAGCAAAGGAGTCCTTAGTGTTGCCTTTGGAAGTTTCAGAGCTTTTACAAGGAGTAAGACCACTATGCTGGGACAGAAAACACTTCAAGTGTCATCCACATCAATATCCTATTTTGGGTCGTCAAGCCAAAATGAGCAAGGGTCCTCTAGAAATTATTCACAAGGAAGAAACAGTGTTGCCCAAAAGATTAAGAAGACTCTAGCTCCACTTAAGCTCTCCAATTCCAAGAAATCTTCTACAAATAAGAACTATAATTCAGCCATTGAATCCTCTACACATGCGTACCATGATATGTACCTTTTGAAGATTGACTTGCAAGATAATCTATGCTACTCCCCAATGTCCCAAATGATCAAGCAAGCAATTGTAACTGATGCTTCATTCATACAGGAATAACTTGCAAACCTGGCAAAGATAGTTGAATGATTGACAAGAATATACAAAACCTAGAGTCTTTGATTAATAATTTTATGGATTGGATGTATGGATTATTATATGGAGAGTCCATCTATACGTTGTCATGCCCCGAGCCTACACCTTGGGCGGGACTGGCACTCGAGAACCATTGCTGACCCCAAGCGAACCCTTGGCCTAGCTAGACTCTCAGTGGAAGACTTTAAGCATTAATAAAAGAAATCAAATGCAACTTTACTCAAGTGTCTCAAAATGACTTAGAATGTCGTAGAAATAAACATTCAACTAGCCAAAGTGGAAACTCAAGTCTTATAACAAAACAATTGAAATGCAAAGACTAAAGAACTATAGCTATCTTTCTATGAAGCCTCTAATACTATGAGGGATGTCGGGACAAGACCTCCGATAATCCTAACAACTGAAATAATAAACAATATAAAAAGGGGTCCTCCGGAAAGAAATGAGGCTCACCAAATGACTCTGAAATGCTCAACTGGATCAACGAAGTGCTGGATGCTGATCCTGGTTACCTATATCTACATCATACAATGATGCAGGCCAAATGGAACCAGTACATTGAATGTATGAGCATGCGAGGGTAATTCTAAACAAAACGTAAGCTTGACTGGAATTTGAAAGAAATACTTACCTCAGCTTTACTCAACTCATGGATACTCAACTCAATGCAGAAATAAAACAACAATAAAGATGCATATTATAATAAGAATTTTAAAATAGTAGATAACATCTCAAAGTATTGGAATTTACAATAATATCTCAGTTGTATATAAGAATACAAAAATAAATAATATTTGGGAGACTCTCTAACCGACAACCATCACTATGAGCTATGTGATGATACAACGTTGACTTAACGTATTCGGGCGCTTCATCCAAAACTAAGCGTCCACGGTCGTTAAATAGTAGTATAACTCAACTAGTGAGTTGGGATCGAGTCCCAAGGGAGCAGTTTGTAAGTGATAATCAATAGAAAAGCTAAAATGTGTTCAAGTTAATCATAGTTATAGACATTTACGAAGAAAATCATGATAAATTAAGGGGTTACAGAAGTGTCAATTATTGAAGGAGGTTTTGTAACAATTATCAACTAAAACAAAAATGTAAATATGGAGACGGGATTCTTGGGATGTGATAGGAACATGGGCTAAAATATACAACCGGGTAAATGCTATTGATAGTAACTCGCTGCAAATTTGTAACTAGGCTAGACTTTAGTGGGGGTAAATTTTCTCTCAAACAATTTACCTCGAATCAAATCAGTTTCTCTCGAACACCGATAAGCAGCAATGAAGCACAACATTCACCTTAGTGCATTCACTCTCTTGAGCTGAATGTGTGGGAGAGGGTTTAGGATTCACTCTCTCGAGCTGAACCCACGACAACCCAATAACCACAGACTATCGATTCAGTAGTTTTGGTTTTAAAACTTCTCTCTAGAGCAAGTCAAAAACACAAGAGAAAATTGTATTTGCAACTACAACCCCATTTAATTCAAACATAAATACTGAACGAAATCACATCTAAACAGCGAATAAACAATCAATTAGCAATACACAACAGTAAATTCAGCCCATATTCACATATTCACACCCCAAGAATTGGAGTTTTAGCTAGACATAGTAAAGAGATAGAAATCGATACCGAAAAGTGTTTCCATCAAATGGGTATAATAAATATTGTCTTTACACACGTCAAGGATGAATAATCTTAAATACCCACTTCCAATCGCTTAGAAAATGGAAATTTTCAACTCTTCAAAGATAAGGAAAATAGTCTCCAGAAACTAAGTTCTAAAATCTGAAAGTTTTAAAACTGAGTTCTGAAATGTAAAATTTGATAATAGACAAAAAATTCAAACAGGTATTTATAGTTGTCCAACAGTGTGTTGCGAAGGATCACTCGACGCAGTTAGTCAGGATCGCCGATCCATTTGGCGATCCTCCCTTTGGTCTGGGTCATCGCCTTTCTGCATTGTCCTTCAGCAAATGCAAGTTCTGTAACATTGGGCGATGGAGTAATGCATTGCGGAATTGTTCGGCGACTCGCCGACTGCTCTTTTCTATCGCCTATTTGATTTTCTCCTTCAGAGCTTGGTACACTGGAACATTAGGCGAGACCATAGCCATTCGGCGACTCGCCTAGGTTTAGGCGATCCTCAGGCCATCTTTTCTTCGTCTTTTTAGTTGCCTTGTTTCTTTTTGCCCAATAGTGTCCATGCTTTGTCTCTAACTCCAAATACTTGAAACTAAAGGATTTTTATCAGTTATTGAGACATAATATGTATTTGAGGACACTAAATCTATCAAAATAAATCCCTAAAAGAGTCCAAATTGTGGACTCATCAACACCCCAACTTAAACTTTTGTTTGTCCTCAAGTAAAACTCAAGTTCAGCAGTTCAAAAAGGATGTCTAAAACAGTGCTACACAAGACTCAATCATGAATGCACACAAAAAGTCTCAACTTACTCATGCAAGGCTCAATTGTGTACTCAAAGTTTCAAGTTGTGACTCACCATTATCAAAGAATCTCAAGCTCATTATACTTGCTTCAAATGCAAGTTCAAGCTCAACAAAGGTATTCAAATACCCTCACAAAAAGAATGATTCCATATTCACTCAATGGTTCAATCGATTAAAGTTCCGAAATCATGATCAACACCCACACTCACAAAGATAAACACAATGCATGATTTCACCCATAGGTTTGCCCTTATTTTCCAATCGACTTTTGCTTCAGCTTATTCAAGATCAAAAAGGTCTTTTCAAGGCTTGTAATGGGGTTGAGTGTATCGTTATGATCATTGTGGATTAAAGGCTTAAAATCCTTATGAATTGTGATGTGAACAACACCTTCTTTCCTTCTCTTTTTCATTTTCATTCAAGCTCAAAAGTCACCTCTTATTCATCTTCCATGAGTCATTGGGAACCCCATTTTCTTTGTATTTCCACAACTTTATTTCTCAACTTTTTCTTTCTTTTTCTTTTTCAATCTCTTCTTCTTTTTCTCTCTTTTTTTTTATATGGAAGGGTTGCATTTTTCTGAAAACATAGGCACAAAGGACTTCTTTGCATTTACTTGATTTG
This sequence comes from Solanum acaule, assembly GCA_036250505.1. NCBI lineage: Eukaryota > Viridiplantae > Streptophyta > Magnoliopsida > Solanales > Solanaceae > Solanum > Solanum acaule. The sequence continues at coordinate 9,801 of JAJOOR010031268.1, read as the reverse complement.
CCTTCTCTTTTCACCAGACCCCCAACTTAGGCTTTTGGCCTAAGTTGGCTATTCAAATAAACCACAGATCATGAGGATTATGGGTAATGGGTCAATAAAAGGTAGAAAAGTTATCATGCTTGTTCCAAGAAAAGATTTAGTCTCAAAGGGTGCTCAAAAGAGGTTCACACACTCACAAGGTAAGCCATAAAAGAGGTATCATTTATTGGTTTACACTCTTTAAAATTTTCCTAAGATCATCTCAAGAAATTGCATAACTTAGTCAACCGGACCAACGGGGCAAATTCTAGGTGTCATCACACATGATTTACAGTAAGCTCATCACACAAGGCATTGTCACCAAAGTCAAACAAGACTCCACACCTAGTGGGCAATGATCATCACAAGAGACTCAATTCGATACTTGGCTAGTCACAATGAGATGCAAGGAGTTCACATATTGTCTATGCAACTTCAATTGACCTCGTTGTGGCTGCGCATTCATTTTTTCCGGTTATGAGCACTATTCAAGTCATCGATATTAATCAAAATCGATACTCAAATTTGCAAGAGAACAACCACATTTAACACATACAAGAGGTGGCAATTTTTTTTCGAAAGGGTCAAAAATCATTTACAATTAAAAGCAAGGAGCCACACGCTCAAGCATCCACAAAAGCAGTGTCAACACAATTCTATATTTCAACCCAAATATATAAACAAAATGGAGTCACAAAATATGGGGCTCACCCCACCACAAATAAAAACATTTGTCCTCAAATGCAAGTAAAAACATCCACAAGTCGAAATAAATTAAGGTAAGAGATGGAGGTAAAGAGAGGGTCCTGTCTACACAGTCGCTCCATCCATTTGGGCATTAGTGCCCGATGCATCACTCTAAGTCTGAGCATTAGTGCTCGGGATCACTTCAAAAGGAACGGCAGTGCCAGATCCACTAGGGGCTATCACGTGCGAGTCCTCCAGAAAGATATGCACAGTTGCACAGAATCCCCAGGCCCATGAAGGAACATTAGGGTCTCTGATAGTGGTCTTCCTATTATAAGTGGACCTCTTGTCCTTGCCTTTCCCACTCGTTGTGGGAAGTTTCGCAGCTTTGCCTCTGGATATAACTGCATCCTCATTTATTGTAATCCCCTTAGCCTTTTCTTGGACTGGTATTATTCTTTCAGCTGCTTTTGATCTAGTTATGTCTAAAAAACCTCGAGGAGAAGTTAGGAAATATCCAAACAAATGCACAGAGAATTAGGAGCAGACAGACTCGCCGAAATAATTGGCGGGTCACCGAATTACTTCGGCGAACTGGGTTAGCTCGCTGAAAGTTACAGTGTAAGAAGGGTTCAGGAGTGCAGACAAAGGGTGATCAAGAAGACTTTCGGCGAGAAGCCTGAGTGGTTCGGTGATCTCGACCCAGTACGCCAAACGACCCAACGTGCCTACTTTCAACCCAACTTCTTAAACTTAACCCCACAACCCCCGTAAACAAAATCAACGGATGCTCTAGTGAAATTAAAGTACGCCCCATGACACCAAAGCATAACCCCACGAAATTTACTTCATTTTAAGCACAAGACTACGGGATTTCGATAATCAAAACATTATGGGCAAGATTATCAACTTAAATCAGGTATTCAAACATACTAATTCTATCAGAGAGGCCCAACACACGACAATATGATAAGATCATTGAAAATGAGTACAATTTCGATAAAAGAAACTCGGGGTTCGGAAAACCAACCTCTGATGCCGATTAAATTGATATTGAAATGCTAGGCGGCAATGTAATCCAACTCTGAGCACAAATCAACGCTAAAAAAAATACTCTAAAAATGCAAGAAATATAGAAACTAGAGTGTGGATGTGAGTTTGTGAAGATGAAAAGTGAATGAATTTGAAACTTTTAAACCTTTTGCCTGGAAAACAATCCAGTTATCGTCCATTCAGCGACATTAGTCGTGCTCGCGAGCCACTCGGTGACACGCTAAGTAGTCATTCACCACACTGAACTTTACAGGACCTCCAGTTATTTTGGGGGTCCAAACTACAATAATTTCCTGGGTTCACCGAGTTTTACAGACTCCAATGTAGAATTTTATTTGGTCTAACGGAGGTTTGGGTTGGGATCGCTGACCTCTTCGGCGATTCGCTGAATGGACCTGATGCTCGCCAATCTGCACTTTTCAAACACTTTCCACATTTCCACCTACACAATCAACACACCATTATTTTATCAAAACAAAATAAAGCAATAAGGGGTCTTGGGTTGCCTCCCAAGCAGTGCCTTAGTTAACGTCGTGGCATGACGCAAGTCCACCTTCAAACCTCATTCTTGGGGTTAGCCATAGTATCACTAGGCAAAACCCCATGTTGTCTCGGGTTGAGATGAGACGATATATGACCCATTTGGGTCTCCAACTTCTTGATCGACACTGAATGGGTGGTGACGGTCTAGCTAAGGGTAGACACATCTTCTTTCATTTCTTTTAAAATCTTGTCTGACCCTTCAACTATGTTGAGGATACGAGAGAGCATATCCTCAAACCGACCACCTTCCGAATCTTTTGGCTTTTGGCGCTCGTGGGGAGGCACATACCTATCCTTCTTCCCATCCTTCCAATTCGGATTACGGTCCCTCCACTCACGATCTCGATCTTTCCAACCTTCATCCCTAGCCCAACCCTAGTTACCACCCTGCCTCGGCTAGTTTGAATGATAGACACCGCTTTGGTTAGCTAGAAAATTTACTGCTTCATTATACAAGGCTTCGAACAAAGACTCATCTGAATTAGCACACCCGACACCCATGGCATTGACACTTCGAGCGCTAGCTCCCATGACATTTTTAGACTAAATATCAAGTTGTGTCATGATCTTGGCCATGTTTTGGTCCCTCTCTTGGTCCTTCTCCATTTGTTTCTTAGTTAACTTGAACGTGAGAAAGGAGACCTGGTCTTCACAGGTATACCACGCCCTGTTTTATGGTAGTCATGACATCCAAGAGCTGAGCAACTATCACATAAGGTTGTTGCATCAAACCTCCCGAAGAGAGTTGGTCAGCAACACCTTTATTTACCGAATGCAGACTCCGGTAAAAATACTGCAGCAACACGTTATTAGGCAAGCCATGGGTTGGGCATTGAAGCACCAGCTTTTTGAATCGCAGCCAAGTTTAATGAATAGGCTCGCCTTATAGATGCTAGAAGCTCTTAATATTGTCCCAAAGGGTCATCATCTTCGAGGGAGGGAAAAATTGCACTTGAAATGCGGTGACCAACTCCACCCATGAAGTGATTGATTCACGTGGCAATTCAGCCAGCCACTTGCACGACTCACCCATTAAAGAGAACAGGAACAACCTCAACCGGACCGATTCTTGGGAGATATTCTTGAAGGAGAATGGTCCGCATACATCCACAAAGTTTCTAATGTGCTCATGGGGATCCTCATGTGTCAAACCACTGAAAAAAGCCCTTTTAGTTGCAAGAGTTGCAACATAGTACTTATGATGTGGAACATCGCATTCCCTTCGGCCGGAGGTAAGAGAATGGCACCAATATCGCCCATAAGATGGAGATCATTAGCATGAGGCTCATTGACATCATTGAGATTTCCGATATCACCTTGTTGGCCTAGTTGGCTGCCGTTGTTGTCGTTTACGCTCATACTTCCTGTTTTCAACACAAACAAGTAAAACAAAGCTAAAAGTTAAGTAAGTAGAACTATCACCAACAAGAGCAAAGTTTAACTTCACTAAAAATTCTCAATTAACACCACTCCCCGGCAGCGGTGCCATTTTAACTTAACGTATCCGGGCACTTCATCCAATACTAAGCGTCCACGGTCGTTCAATAGTATTATAATCCAACTAGTGAGCTGGGGTCGAGTCCCAAGGGAGCAGTTTGTAAGTGAGAATCAATAGAAAAGCTAAAATGTGTTCAAGTTAATCATAGCTATAGACATTTACGAAGAAAATCACGATAAATTAAAGGGTGACACAAGTGTCAATTATCAAAGGTGGTTTTGTAAGAAATTATCAACTGCTCTTTTAACTCTTTCAACTCTAATGGTGCCATTCTATATGTCGAAATAGAGATAGGACGAGTATCGGGAAAAATGTCTATACCGAAGTCTATTTCTCTCTTAGGAGGGACTCCGGGAAGATCATCTAGGAAGACTTCTGGAAACTCTAACAATTGGAACTAACTGAATAGGTGGTGTCTCAACACTAGTCATTAACTCGGACTACGTGTTAGATGCATCCCTTGGAAACTAACTTTATCGCCTTAAGATACAAAATAAAACGACCCTTAGGCACTGCTGAACTACTCTTCCACTCTATAACTGGCTCATTAAGAAATTGAAACTTAACAACTCAAGTTCTACGATCGATAGAGGAATAACAGGCATCAAGCCAATCCATACCTAGAATGACATCAAAATCTACCATATCCAACTTAACTAAGTCATCCATGGTGCTCTTGTGATTGAAGGAAATTGTACAATCATGATAGACTCTCTCAACTAGAATAGACTCACCAACAAGTGTAGAAACACTTAAGGGCTCAAGAAGTTGCTCAGGAAGGACATCAAAATTCATCGCAACATAAGGAGTCACAAAAGATAGACTCGCTCCTGGATCTAGCAAAGCATAAACATCAAAATTAAAGACTTTGATCATACCAGTGACAACATCTAGATAATTCTCTTGCTCTTGGCGATTGGTAATAGCATATAGACGGTTTACCCCTCTGCCGGTCCCTGAAGTAGCTCCTCTAGGTGCAACTCTGTCTGGTGGAGTAATTGAAGAAGATTGGGCTCTATTTCCCCTTTCCACTGCCCTGCCTGTTCTTAGGACACTCTTTCATGAAGTGACCCTCTTGACCACACTTGAAACAACCAGTAGAGCCATTGCGACAAGTTCATGGGTGGTTCCTACCACACTTAGCACATGTAGGAGTCCAATTTCCTCCTTGTGCCACACTACCTTAGGACTGAGCAGGTTTAGATCTAAAATTTTGCGTACTCTGATTATTGAACTCAACTTTGTTCCTTGATGCAGGTACACTAGAACATGATGGAGCATGCCCCTTTTTCTTATATTGGAAAGATGATTGGTTTTCATTACTTTTCTGCTGCTCGGACTCATTCCCTGTCTTAGCTTTCTTGCTCCTAAACTCTTCTCTATCCCTTAGCTTGTCCTCCTCAACCTTCTACACGTGGATCATCAACCTTGCTATGTCCATATCTCTTATCAGCATAGCTGCCTTGCCCTCCTTACTTGATAGACGAGACAACCCAACAACAAACAGACGCATCCTGCTTCTCATGTCAGTAACCATCTTCGGAGCATAGCGGGAAAGTTGGGTGAACTTAAGATTGTACTCATGAACACTCATAGATTCCTGCTTAAGGGTGAGAAATTCTCGTACCTTTGTTTCTCTTAGTTCACGAGGAAAGAAACACCCCATGAAAGCACTCTCGAACACAACTCAGCTAAAAATTGGTGCACCCTCAACTCTACCTTTCTTCCACTAGTCAAACCAAATCCTAGCAACACTCTTCAGTTGATAGGTAGTTAGTTCCACTCTCTCAGCATCGGCAACATGAACCTCAAACACTTTCTATAGTTCCTCTACAAAGTTTTTTGAATCCTCAATGACACTTGAACCAGTGAAACTTGGAGGATTCATCCGTAAGAACTCACGGATCCTTGAAGTATCAGCCACTTCCTTTGAATTTTCTCTTTGTCCAACTTGATTGGTTACAGCTTGACTCAACATCCAGATAGCTTCCTGGAACTCAGCATTGGTGACCTTTCCTTGGGGTTGTACTTCAGGTCTATTAGGTACCCCTTGACCCTGTGGTTCAACATTCCTCCTAGCGGGATGACCTCTAACATCTCTTCGTGGAGGCATGATCCAAAAGATATACGCAAGCACGAATTATAAGAAACTTTTTAGAGATAAACTCTATCGCACGAAATGAATATGCAAGAGTGAGATAGTTCCTAAATGTTGCAACCTCCTAATTATGGATGTGGCACTCTTCACACCAATAACTAGGACCCTACAGACATGGCTTCATAGACACCCTAGGACTCTTGAAACCTGGCTCTGATACTAAGTTTGTCATACCACGAGCCTAGCACTCGAGAACCATTGTTGGCTCCAAGTGAACCCTTGGCATGGCTAGACTCTCAGCGGAAGACTTTAAGCATTAATAAAAGAAATCAAATGCAACTTTACTCAAGTGTCTCAAAATAACTTAGAATGTCGTAGAGATAAACATTCAACTAGCCAAATTGGCAACTCAAGTCTTATAACAAAACAATTGAAATGCAAAGACTAAAGAAATATAGCTATCTGTCTATGGAGCCTCTAATACTATGAGGGATGTCGGGACAAGACCCGCGATTATCCTAACAACTGAATTACTAGACAATATAAAAAGGGATCCTCTAGAAAGCAATGAGGCTCACCAAATGACTCTGAAATGCTCAACTGGATCAACGAAGCATTGGATGCTGATCCTAGTTACCTGTATCTGCATCATACAATATAACTCTTGAAGTTTTCTACGTTGTTCTTGTAAATTTTGTATCTAGTGTTGCATAGAAGAATGATTCAAAAGGGTAACAAGCATCTTTACAGTTCTTTACTCAATCTAAACAACTAACAGAAGAGCAAGCTACTAGGAAAGTTGCTAATGTGTTAAGATTCGAGTTTCAACATTCCTTACTTAAGGATAAGGAGAAATTTTAGTGGGGTGTACTGATACGATTTGAAATTTAATCAAAGTTTTGGCTTCTTAAGAAGTTGTACAGATGGCTATGAGGGTTATACAACTGTTTTGGTTAGTCAAGGAGTTATAATTAGTTTATAACATTCGGAGCTTCAAATAGACGGCTATAGTTTCTAATAACTAGTTTGGCTGTTTCATAATTTTTCTAAGTGTAATTTTTTATTTTCAGTTCAGCCTTCTCACTGAGAAAGGCTATTTTTGTTCACATTTATCTCATTTGGAGCTTCTCAATGAAAATATCTCTAGTTATCTTAATCTAGTCTAGTTTAGTTCTTAGTTAGAATTTCTTCTCTGGTTCTCACATTGTATCATAAGACAGGTTACTAACAAGCACTTCTCTAATTTTCAAATTGTATCATAAACTAGATTAGTAATGAGCAATGTAGGTAAAATTATGAAAAAATAATTTTGCACAAAATAAAGAGAATTTAAATATTACTTAGCAACTATAAAAAAACTCGTGTGTTCGATACTGTCTCTGTTTTCTCCATAGCTTCAGCCGTAGGGAAGCCTATAGTTGTTGATAAAGCAACTAAGGATCAAATTCGGCCAAATGTTGCTCAAGGTAAAGGTAAAGGTGAATTTATTAGATGATTTCCCAGAAGGAAATAAGTTATCTTGTAGAAGAAGTGATAACCAAGTGCAAGGTGATGCAAGGGAAACACTTACTAAAAAATAGGTACTAATGGTTCTAACAATGAAAAAGAGAATTCAAAATGGAATTCTACAACAAAAAAAAGAGGATGTTGTGTCGCAAGTTAATAATTTGGAGCAGCAATCAATTACTCTCGTGGTTGCAAAGCAATGTGTCATGGCTGGAACTTTAGATGATTATCAAGATGGTGTTCATATTGTTGATCCAGCCATGATTGTATTGCCGAAACTCGATAAATCTGGACAGCAATAATGTGCAATTGAATCTGTGAAAAACAGTGGCGTTGCTGGTCCTAAAGAAGCTGATGAAGGTATGAAAAATGCAGCTAAGCATGTTATTTCTGTGAAGCAATTCTTTGATGAACAAGGAAATAACAACATTGCAGTATTTTAGTGATGAGTGGATTGTGGCCTCTCACAGGAAAACTGGTGGTTCTAAGTCTCCAAACAACCAGTTGCACCATCAAAATGATGCACATGTTTGTTTTGATGGAAGTAACTGTGTAGCTGAAGGTACATAGTTTAATGTGTTGCGAGATGAAAATTTTGGACGACAATTGATAGAGAATGAAGCTGGAGAAACGAATGTAGACCAGGTAGTTGGCAAAGACGCCCAGGAAAAATGCACTTCCTCAAATATTTCTCCATATGTAACGATAAGCAAGGAATAAATTACTTCGGATCATTCTACACCATCTTTGATTGACGCAAGTAATTCTAAACAAATTTGGAATGAATCAAGTGTTGCTGAAGTGTGGAATTTTAAACATCTCGCAACAAAATGAAAAAGATTTGAAGCTGCAACTATTGAGAAGGAGCAAAATCTGAATGAGAGGCAACTGGCAACCGCTGAGGATAATGTAAAAAAAAACTGTTTTTCGGCACTTGTGGCTGCTATTTTTTTTTTTTGAAATAAAAAATCTCAAGGCTAGAAATTGTTCAAAGGCCCAATAACAAACAAACCAAGAAAACTAACAGAATTCAGACAATCACAACTACATAAATAAGAAAGGCAAAAAAGCCATGAACACTAACTAGTCTATGATCAATTTGCAGGCTCGTCAACTTCTGGGGTCTCAAGTTCAGTCGTCTCTTGCTCAACGTCCTGCAACCCCTTCTCGGTCTTATTTCCTTTCTTAGAATTATAGTACACACTCACGAAGGTTCCAATGGCTTTGTACTTTCTTCTACAGTGCTCATACAGGCCACCATCAAACATCCTCCGGAAGTTCTTCTCACTCAGCTCGGGGACAGCGTATTGTGGCTGGAATCCATGGTTTTTAATCAACCAAGTCTCCAACCTACGGACTGCCTCTATACCATCAAAGACCTCACCCCTCAAAATAGGTCCAGGAGCATAGTAGACACCAACATCGGAGTATATTGAATGTACATCATGGGGTATATTTCAAGAGGTTGAATTAAGTTACTACTACAATTTATACCATCAAAGTAGTAATATTTTACATTTCAATGGCTAACAACGTTCAGCCTCGCAAACAAACACCAAGAAAGAAAACCAACACTTGCAACCTTTGCTTTATTATTTGCTGCTGAAAGTTTAGACCCATTACCTGTCCTGCCTCATTAAATTATTTAATAGATTGAGTTTCATCCCGCCATCACCCTGCCCTATTTTAATCCCTATTTATGGAAAATCACTTCATAAATCAAAACTCAGTATTCTATTGAATATAGAGGAAAAGGACAGCAAAGTTTAAAGAGAGAACTAAATTGCAGTAAACGAGAGAGTTACCGGAGAGAATTGATGGCGACAAACCAAGAAGGCGAAGAGAAAAAGATGCAGCGTCTAAGGATGTCAGCTCCGGCGGCGTTTCTGAGAGAAAAACAAGAGACCACACACAATCCCTTAATTAATGAAAGGGGTAGCCTTTTTTCTTTCAGAGAAGATTAAAATATTTTTTTTAAAAAAATTATGGTATCAGTTTTAAAAAGAACCTAATTGTAACTAATGTTATGTGGAAACAAAATGCTAATCACATTAAAATTTGTTTATTCATTTATAATATGGACACACAAATAAATTAGCTATTTATAATTCAATTCGATTTATTTTTTAATTTAAAAATAAACTTTATTTATTACATCTGAATTTTGTTATTTTAGTTTATTTTGGTCTTTTAGATCTTTTTACTACACATAAAATTCAAATTTAGTCAATTCATTTTAGTTTGGTCTTTTAAATTCTTTTGAAGATGTCATTAATAAACTTTCTTTTGGTTGTTGCTATTTTTTTCTATTTTGTGAATACTAAATATTCCTATTATAATGTCAATTTAGAGTACATTATAAACTTAAAATCGATACTAGCTTTATTATTTTGGCAAG
>JAJOOR010031267.1:0-14466 GCA_036250505.1 Solanum acaule | reverse complement strand
ATTTTCGAATTTTGATACGGTTGCTCTAAAATTCGGGTTAGACCCATTTCCCACTCAATTTGACCTCCTGAATAAGAATATGAAGTCGAATTTCCAAAATCATGCACGGATTTTGAGATATATGGAAATTACAATTATAGGTGTTTCCGAAGCACATTTTCGGGCATTTTTGGGGTCGTTTCAATAATCCACTAGTAGATAAGCCAACCCATAACCCGAAACAACAAGTAATGGGTCTGAGGACAGAAACTAACAAGAGTAGGAAAAATTTTAAGATAACAATATAAACAAGCGGAAGTAAATCAAAACATATATACAAATAAAGATCCCTCCCAGAACCTGAAAGTCACTAGTACAAAGCTACTAACAAAAAGAGTACAAGTCCCAAAAATGGACCATAAAGACTGGACTGTCTCAAAAGGTAAAAGACAAGTCTATATATACAGATGGAGACTGAAATAGTACAAAACGTAGTGTGCTCACCCCCGTCTCCGGATCAGTGTCATGCCCCAAGCCTACACCCTGGACGTGGCCGACACTTGGAGACCATTGTTGGCCCCAAGCGGACCATTGGCCTGGCTTACTTAACTTAGCAAAAGACTTAACTCATAAGAATAAACTCAATGCAATAGTTTAAATGATAACATCTTAGCCAAAATGGCAACTTATGTCTCAAAACAAAGTGTCTGCAAATACATAGATGAGAGACTCAATACTAATTGTCTGACTGTTTATGAAGCCTCTATAATACTGAGATGGATGTTGGGACAGACCCCACAACATCCTAATAAAGAAAAACTAGGAAAGCGAAATAAAAGAGTCCTCCGGAATGCAAAAAGGCTCACCACTGACTTTGGAGTGCTTAACTGGATCAACGGCGCGCTGGATGTTAATCCTGGTTACCTGCGTCTGCATCATAATAAGATGCAGGCCAACTGGCATCAGTACATTGAATGTACAAGTTGGAAAGCTAAACAACAACTTAAGCTTGAAAGGAGTACAAAAGAACACTTACATTGGCTCTGTTTAACTCGTGAACAACTGAACTCAATATAAAGCAATAAGACATATGCAATATATATAAAGCTTGTAAAACAATGTAAACAACTTAGCTCGTTAAAGATAAAGCAATAACAAACTCAACTTTACTTAAATATAAAATTAATATAACTTTTGTGGGAGATTCTCTAACCGACAACCACCACTATGAGCCTAAGTGGTAATACAACGTCTTACCCACGCTGCCAGAACTGTCCTACACTTTGCCGTCATATAGAACGTTTAACTTAGTGGATCCACTAGTCTATGCTAAAAGCATCTTAAGGAGTCATCTAAAAAGTATGATCATTTACTACCCATGATAGCTACATGGTTTATGGAGACTTGAGTTAATATGAACTCGCATCCCCATATCGGTGCTCAATACTAATCCCAAAATATACTTAGATCATATGTTTGTAAGAACAAAACTCTTTCTTTGAATTGAGATAATTACTCAAAACTTTGCTTAAAAGCTCTCTTGGAATCGATGTTCCCTTTCTTGCTCAAATGTGAAAACATTTATAAACTCTTTGGGAATACTTAGTTCCCTAATAACTTTTAAGAAATGAACTCAACTCTTTATTATTTACTTTACTTGAAGCTGGAGCCTTAAAACGAAGTTAAAACGTTTAATAAAGACTCTTGAAAACTTTGAGAAACTTTACTTTGACTTGATTCTTAACTTCTAGACTTGACTTTCAACTTCTTAGACTTTGATCTTAACTTTCCTTGAATTGGATTATGGATTCAAGGTCATGATCTCATGTTTATGAATGATTTCATGATGTTTATATGTACTTTGGAGTGTTAAAATCGACTAGGAAACATAGGTACATTGCTTGAAAACAAGTACTAAAAGATGGGGGAGGAATGTGGTGCACAAGCGTCCTTAGCGCTCTGAGAGGCGTGGGGTGCCAGGCCCCAAACTTCAGAGGCCTGTGTGGGGAGTGCTGGCTGGCGCGGCGCCCCAAGGACCAAACTTCAGAGATTGGTTTGGGGCGCGCTGGATGGCGCGACGCTCCACCCTATTCCCTAGGTGTTTGACGACTTTTTTTCTCCTTGTCATCTCCAAACCCTCTAAACTTCCCTAGTTCTTTCCCCAATCGCCTAGGATCATTTGTACCTTCAACTTAAAACAGATCTAACTCAAAAATCCACCCGGAAACATCAATCAAATCACTAAGAACCCTTAACAACACAACCAATCAAGAATTCGACAATTGTTCTTCAAGAACCTCACCTTTCAACATGTAAATAACTCCAAACCAAAAGATTTAAAACAAGTTGGTGTGTGGGTGAACTAACCCAACACAGAAAGATCTCACATACCTTAATAGGGATCACCCCCGACGAATTCCACTCGCAAGCTTGGATGATCTTGACGAATCCTTGCCTTTTTCTCCATTTCTTTCTTCTTTTCTCTCTTCTCCAAGCCCTAAGCGTTCTTTAATTTTCCAAAACTGATTTAGTTTATGTTTTTACCCCAATAAACCCCTAAAATCAAATTAGGAAATTAATTAGAGAAAAGACTACTTTGTCCTTCCCTAAATCCGGATTGGGACTTTCCTCAATCCAACAACCCAAATTCCGAAAGGCATATCTCACTCATACGATGTCAAAATCGTTCAATCTCGGCGGCGTTGGAAAGATCTCTCCAAGGGCTTTCCAGGATTTCCAACCATATCAAGAGTTGCTCCTAACTCCTCCTGAGCTAGGAGTTATGGCCATTTGAAAATGGCCAAAATTCACTTTCTTAACTTAGACAAAATTTCCAGATTTCCTTATTCTTTCCAAAAATCAATATTTTCATATTTTAAACTCTTTATAGTCGTTTCTAGGTGCAAGATGTTACAATCAGACTACTCTAAACTGGATCAACGCTGGCTACTGGTGCCCAGACCTGCATCACGAAATAGATGTAGAGCGTAGCATGAGTACCAAAACAGTAGATACCCAGTAGGCATCATAGTCCGACTGAACTTGAAAAGTAAAGGCAATATAAAAAGAAGGAATAACACAAACAGAGGTCAAGAACGACAATCTAAGTAAACAATGGAAAGCACATGAGTGTAGAAAGAACTAACTAAAGTAATCTATAAGCTAACTACACCTAATTGGACCCCCATAAGCCCAGAAGGTACACTCGTGCGCAAGTTTAATTAAAAACCCGAATGGACCCCCATAAGCCCGACGAGTACACTAAATAACTATAACTAAAGAGAAGTGCATATGAGAACTCAAAAACGGAGAACATCGAACCAGAATCTCAACCCCAATTAGTAGAACTTGCCAGTACGGAGGCCGAACCTCGAATCGAATGCTCACCAAAAGTACCCAAGTAACCAATTACAAGTATCAAGTAACTGAGGTCGGAGCTCTAACCGGATGCTCTATACAAGTATCTGGGCGATAGAGTCCGAACCCTAAACCAGATGCTCTATATAAGTATCTGGGCGATAGAGGCCGGACCTTAAACCAGATGCTTTATAAAAGTGCTAATGTAGCCGCTGAAAGGGTCCCGATCGATCTATGCTCATAAATGTATGTGGAACGCCGTCCACACTTAGCCAATCAATGTAAGTCATTGAAACCGAATAAAAATCAAATTCGAATAGCGAAGCAGAACTAGTGTCGCCGACGTAACTCGTGAAGCCGTGACGTCGGGGAAAAATAAGGATAGCGATCATCGGAGTAAGCGTATTGCCTAACTAAGGCACAAACTATCAGATTCAAGTCTGCTACACCAGTCTACAAGGATCTAAGCCGGCCAAGCGACGTCGGGGTAAAACTAAGGTCTATCAGTTCTGAATCATGTATTTCTAAGACAAGCCCTAGTCAAACCTAAACTAAGGCCCAACATGCTTCAGATAAACAGTAATCAAACATTCAAGCACTCCACATAGCAATGAGGGTCAATTAGTAACACATGACATGCTAATAGTTACCCGACGATTCCCGAAAGAGGCTGAAACATGATTTCTAAACACCTATGCATGATTCAATAACTACCAACCCAAATCCCAACTAATCAACATGCATTCACACTTTCGAGCTCAATCTAAGAGAGGGAAACTGTAGCCTACCTGTAGGCCGATCACGTGCGCTCCAAAATCACTCTTATAGAGCTCTTTCTTTCCGAACAGCGTCGAAACACTGACACACTATCAAAAATAGGGTCACACCATTATTACGGTAGTTTAGACACTAAAATCGCAAGAAACGGAGACAGACCAATTTCGGGGTCAAAACGGGAAAAGTGGGACCCGCATCGAAAGCTCCAGAATTAACCCCAAAAATAGGTTCTTAACAACTCCCCGAATTGTGTTCCATGATGGAAAACAATTCGGGGCTCGGAAACAACACAGAACCAACATGCAACCAAAACCCAAATTTTCTCAAGAACTAAAAAATGGGACAGCAGTTAATTCAGCATATTTACCAGAAACGGGCGGTCTACAGTAAATTCCGACAATACCACAACGCTATCCTCGAAAAACTCCTCAAAATGGACTCAGGAATCGCTGTAATCGGACCTAAAATGGATGAGAAAACAAGTCTCAAAAATCCCGACAAAAAGGGGGTTGTGGCAGCAGGTATTTTGTGAAATTTACCTCGAAAGGGGACCCCAAATCATATTACGAGCTCACCAACGAGTTGTCCTCGAAAAATCTCACAATTTTTCCTTTTGAATCGCCCAGATTGGAGCTCCAAAGCTCAAGTTATCTCACTTTAAAGAAAATGAGGAATAAAGATAGGTTGGGGTTTTATAAAGGGCGAAACCGGTCGCTAAAAACCCAAAAACTGGTCGTTAAAGGCCCAAACTCTGGTCGCTAAAGAACTGCACCAGATCTCAGCTTTGGCTAAATTCTTCAAAGTCTTCGACGGAGTGCTCGGAATTTGTTCGGAACCCGATAAAAGTAAAACACATATGCTACCCTACTAAAATTGACATTCCGGACTCAACGGCGCAGTCGAAATTTCCATCAGAGGTCATCTTGATAAAAAGTGGGTCCCACTTCCAAAAACCATTTTAACCAAAATCCACCGAGGGGCTCGAATTGAGTCCGGAGGCCTCGGGAATCGAAAGAAAGGTTGTTCTAGACCAAACTCAACATTCTGGAGCTAACTGCGCTAAAGGAATTTTCATTCGAACGCGTTTTCCAAGAATATTGACCAAAGTCAACCTTAGGCCAAATTTCAAAGGCTAAAACGCCTAATGGTCCAAACTCGCATCGAAGGCTTCGATACTTGTGCCAACTATGCTACTGCCTAATTTAGCCATTCCAGTGCTGATGGAACCGTCAGAATTCTATTCTGAGGTCGTCTTCTTGAACTCTTGATCGAAAATGATCTTTCAAGGTTCATAAGCTTCAAAACACTAAAACTCGCACCATAACCAAACAAACGACTAGGTGATCGAATTGTCAGTCCCAGCAAGTCATAAATGACTTGGGGTCGTTACAGGAACGCTCTAAGCGTCACACAGAAGGCAATATACAGAAATGACCAAGAGGGTCATTACAAAAACTCAAGTAAAGAAATCAATAAGGGTGTTTCTGTCCTCGGAAGATGAGGACTCACCAATCCTTGAGTGCCAAAAGATCAACTAGCCACGAGTGTGAGAGGTAGGAACGTCAGACTCTACATCAGTGAAATAATGTAGGCACAAGTATGCATTAGTACATGGAATGTACTAAGTATGATGCAATGCATAAGAGTTATGAATGTTGGAAAACTATATGCACAGCGGAAGCATATCAGAATCATACAACTTACATGAATAATAGACAACACATTGCTTATGCTAGAACAAGTACAATCATAGTAGAGCATATAAACTTTCTGAATTTAATTTCAAAATTACCTATTGAAACGTGAGCAGATACCTTCAAGTGAATCCACAAGCTAGTCGATAAGCTAGAACATTCAAGAAAATCCACAAGTTAGTCCACAAATTGGATCATAGTTCTACGGTCTTCTACAGTGATCCCAAGTTCACTTCTGAACTCTCAATAGTTGGGTGGGCAAGTATCGTATATTAAACTTCATTCTTTCAAAGGTTAGAAGAATCCCTATTTATAGAGAATTTCTTCATATTCCAAGGAGGAGAAGAAACACACAGTTTTTCCTTAGAATTAAGATGTACTTTTTTTTTTTTTAGAATAGAAAAAGACATGTACTTCTCCATTTCCTTAGAATAGAGAAAGTCACATGCATGCTTCTCTCTTTTCCCCGTAGAATAGATTCTGAGTTCTAGTTAAATATGGGCACGGTAGAGATCACAAAATTAATTACTGAGGCTTCATATTATGGAAAGAATTCCAAATAGTTAATTTGAATTATTCTTACCATAATAAATTACAAATCATTCCACTAGAAATTCGTAATTGCACTCTTCTATTTATATTTCAAAATTCCTCTTTAAACACATATGTAATTCCCCATGTTAAGATTACAGATACTAATCGATAAATTAAATTACTGACGAATTTAATCCAATGATCAATTTTCTTTAGAGTTCTGCTTAACTTATTTCATCTGTCAAATTCATAAATACACTTGCAAGGTTTGACACGATGAAAACTTATAAGCTTCTCAAAAAGGCATATCATCAATCTCCATATCGAGACATGGATTCCTTCAACTAACTTACTATTTCACCAATATATACTATCATCATCCAATCTACCAGGTATATAATTGACCAATCTTAAAATCTCACCTTTTAATAAATCTAAACGATAATTAACATATACAGATCATAATAGTTATATAATGATTAAGAATATAAGTACATTTAATAGTTTAGAGCATATGTTTTTGTCAGTCAGTGTAAAGCAACTACAATCGTGATTTGTTCGCCTAAGGGGGAAGGGGAATTACGTGCTACTTGTTTATTTATTTTTGTTGTAACTTATTTGTGTTTGAAAGCATGCTTACAATCGTGATTTGTTTGATAGTCCGTATTTTAGCAAATCCGTCTTAGATCTAACTAAAAATAAAACAAAATATGCTATTGTCATTAATCATGTATTTAATCCTAATTAAGTTTAAAAGTGGATCGTGTTTTAGTTGCTTATTATGGATTAGCATTAACCACCTTCATAATTATTTAACGAATAAGTGATATATATTCACTCCTTGTTTCATGCAATTCAACTAAAACTCCCTTTATATGATAAATGAATAATTTTTTAATACTGTCATAATAGGTTTTTATATTATTTTGTCATTTTAGATACCATGCATATAGGATCTAAATAATTTTAAATGTATTATTTAAGTGTAGTATGTATGCATATAGGTTTAAATAGTTATAATGTATGCTTAAAATCAGAAATTAATCCTAGCATTTCATTTAGAAATTATGCCTATAGGACTAAAAAAATAAAATAAGATAACTTTCAGCATGATAAAATTGAAATAAATCTGCTTTGAATATGTTTTGCTCGCAATATAACTATTTTCTTACACTTAAAATAAGATAATAAATTGTTCAGCATGCTAATCTGTTTAAAGTAATCTGTCTTGTTTACCAGTTAAATCTGCTACTGCTAAACAAATGTTGTGACACACTATTTTCTGCATTCAGGGTTAGAAAATCATGCCTATATGTGCTATGCAATGTTTTGATTTTTTAGTCATGGGTATTATTGATTTCCGGCATGCTAAACTATCTAAAATAATTTGTATTGGTCACTAATTAAATCTGCCACTGTTACTAAATTGATTCTTGCGTTTTAACTTTAATATTGGCCCTGATTAAATATCGCTCCCAAGAATAAATTATGTATTGTATAACTGCTTGTTGCTCTAAAATAATAAACTTTCTGCATGCTATATCGCTTTTATGCCATCTTTAAAATCCGTCTAATAAACTTTCTGCACTTGTAACAACTTCTGCTCCCTTTAATTAAATAATTATGTTGTCAATGCCTGCTTGTATGCACACACTTAGCATGAAGACTTTCACTCTATCTGTGTTTGCCAGCATGCTAATAATTAAAATATAGAGGCCAATTTGAGATTTACTTGCTAAATGCTCGTCCAAACTGTTTGACTTGGTGTCTAGGTGGGCCTATTAGGAGTTTATTTCAGTGTAAATCCTTCCTAATAGTAGTCCAATGCCTCTTGGACCTTAAGCGGGGACGATAGGCACATTTTAGGACGAAAAGCATGTGGTGGTTGCATAGGGGTAGTTTAGGCCCTACGGAGATGATTACACCGACTCAGGTTCAAAGCGACAAACATTGGTTTTGTCTGTCCCTACACGGAAGCCTATAGAAAAAATAAAGAAAAGTCGAATGCTGATCCGTAAAGTCCTTCAGAGTCTCCCTTTCCTTTTGTACCTTTATTTGTTTATAATTATAATTGTTTGGGGTAGCTTAAATAAAATATAAAAAAAAATATTGTTTGCTTATCTACTTGTGCAATTTCTTTCCCCTCGCTTATCTCTTTATTAATTGTTTAATATTTATTTGCGATTATGTTATCACTTAGTCTTGCATATCTAATTGATTAATTAAAATAACTAAAGTGCCCTTAATTGTTTATTATGTTATCGCCTAGTTTTGCATGTTTAATTAATTAAATAAATAAATGAAGTGATCTTAATTGTTTGATGTTATATCACATAGGTAGCATGTTTGAGTTAAATAACCAATAAATGAAGTTATCATAATTGCTATTTGTAACCCCCACATATTGCATGAGATACGGCCGAGACCCACATTTGTGGACCTCGAGGGATGCCTAACACCTTCCCCTCGAGGTAATTTGAACCCTTATCCTGATCTCTGGTTGGTTGACCTTAGTTAGATTTAGCTAGGTTAGATAGGTCCCCTAACACGCCTTAATTCGTTAGGTGGCGACTCTTCAATCCAAAACCAAAATCCCAAAAGAGTTGTTAGGTCGAAGGTCCGTTTTCGCGAGAAAATGAGGCGCGACAGTATATTAATAGGGCTTAAGATTAGGACCAAAACGGCTCAGTTTAGTCTTAAAGAAATTAGGAAATGACTCAAAAGCCCTTGAAAAAATAATTGTCAAAGCCCTTATACAGTTTGGACCTACGGTCCACCGTAGAAATGATCAGAGACCCTAAATTTTTTACCAGCTTTTGATGGACACAGTCTACGACTCGTAGGTCTATCTAAGGACTATAGACACCAACCGTAAAAATCAATAGTTGCTCTTAGAATTTCACTAAATTTGGGAGCTACATACGAGACATATCTACGACTTGTAGATCAGTTGACAAACCGTACTAGTGAACTATAAAAGAGGTATTGGTTCTTGATTTTTAGAAAAAAAAAATTCCCCCTTTCTCTAGATGTCATCTACAACCCCTAGAAGCTTCTACGGTTCGTAGATAGGACCCGTAGAACCAAACTGTCGTCCAAAAATTATTTTCATTCATTTTTCAAATTTGAGGTGTTACAATTTATTCAACAAAAATTCAATCAATATTTACCAACCAAGCCCTATCTAATGACCCGACCAAAAATGAGAAAAAAAGGAAATAGAATAAATCAACTTAATAAAAGCCAAATTAAATTTGGACCGAACACCGAAAAAACACCCTTTCAGCTTCATCTGAAATTCACTCGCCTAAAAATGTTATCCATGGCGATCTAGAAGAAGAGAAAAGACATTAAAATTTAATCAAAGAAATTGAAAAGGCTTGGATAGCATCCATCTTAGACATTTCAAACTCTCAAAATGCCATCAATTCTGGTTAACTGCTTCCACAAACACCCAACCTGTTGATATGTATTATGTAATAGAAGAATAAGGATCTGCAAGATATGAATATGAAACTGAATATGCTCGAATCGAATCGCATCTCGATTGGTACATGGATAATCAATTGTATTACCCTAAAGAGTCATACTCATATCCAGGACATTTTTTCCTTGAAAGAGCGTAATCAGTCTAGCTCGTCATGACTCGATCATGACCATAGGTAGAATTAGTCTTGGCCGGAAGAATGAAAGATACCGACAAGCACAGAGCAACCGTCAAAAGGGGTTCCGTTCGATGAAAAAGAAAATTCCAGCTCAAACTTTTGTGTTTGGTAAGTTTTCTTTTAGATCTTAGTATACCTAATCACAAATCTGAAGAAACTGAACCTTAAGTCGATTTCTCTATCAATAATAAATCATCCTCAATATTTCTTTCCTACAGATTGAGTTTTTGTTGATACCACTATATAGGAGTCAGAGACGGAGCCAAGGTTAGGAGTTTGGGGGTTCTAAATCAATTTTTTTGGGGGTTCACATGTTAATATACATATATTTATTTAATTTTCTATTACAAATATAGGGTCTACGAAAAAGCTAGTGGGTTCATCTGAATCCATGAACCCCTACCTAGCTCCGCCTCTGATAGGAGTAGATATCAAGGACGGTGAATCACGAAAAAAGAATTTATATTGAGGCAAAGGTAATTTTCTAGTAAAGCTTATGATTACTAGCTAGATGAATTAATTTGTTTCTCTAAAATTCCTATTTTGAAATATTCTTATTCGTAGATTAGGGGTTTGGGCTTCTCTATTTCGAATATAGCTTTAGCTTCTATTGGTAGATCTTATTTAAATTATATGTGAAGTGATTAGTACCTACAAAACAGAAAGCTTGATTAGTTATAAAATCAGCAAGTCGATTGCCTTCCCTAAATATATATATGTGTTCCACTATTAATGAATCAGCTAATTAATTACAACATTATATGTTCTATCCTTTGTGCTTCAACGATTATCACCCAAGGTACCTCCCAAATGCCATGAAGAACCTTTGTTAGGCTTAAAGAATCATTTTCCTAAATCAAGATTTTGGAATGTTGTTTAACCACGTTTAACTCTTGACAAACAACACAATATTTTTGTTAAGTTCCATCACAACTTTTCAGTAAGACATATTTACTACATTTATCAATTAGTGATCCCTCTTCCCATTCTACAACTTGAGGTCTAAGCCTTTTGCAGTATTTATTCTACGTAAAGTTGGTCCACATAGACTAGTTGGTCCTAGATACATCAGCGCCCTCTTAGAATCAGTTTGTAACTATGCACATATACACTAGATACATCAATACATTTTTTACACTGTATATATGAAATTGATATTGGATATACTATATGAAGTTGATATATCCGAATACATTGGATAAATCAGTGCATATTTAATATTGGATACAAAGATACCTGAAAGTGTAAAACATAAAATCATTACGAAACACAAATACAAGAAGTTGAGGGATGAGAGAGGCAAGCGAGAAAGGAAAGAGATGATATACATTTGTTAGCTACAATGTATCTAGAGGCAAATACATTGTATCTAGAGGCAGATATAGTGTATCTAAAGGCAACTCGATTAAGATACATAATTATTAAAATTATGAATAACTATCTATACTAGCAGACTTTGTGTTGTTTAATTGCTTATAATTTCAACTACGGAAAAAAAGAGAGGATACAGTTAAACTTTTTATCCAAAGTATTGTAACATGTAGAATTTACTCATCCACACTAAAATAACAACAATATATACAACGGAATTCCTAAAGTAGAATCCACAAAAAATAGAATATATCACCTACCTACCATTATGAGATAGAAATATTTATTTCCAATAGGTCTTCGACTCAAGCTCAAAAAGAAAAGAAGTATAATAATTTTGTAAATGACAAGAAAGCAAATAGAGTAATGAACCAATAAATGCTAAATTTTACAAAATAATAAATAGTAAATTTTAAACCTCTCCTCAAACCCAATTAAAGCCAACCGTTTGGGTACGATAGGACCTATGTTGGCCATTGGAAAAACAGTCCACAAAACCATCAAACTCCAAAAAGGAAAAGGTAAAAAGTGGTCTAACAGGACCACTCCAAAGCATTTTAACTTCTTTTTTCAAATCCAAAGTCCTTTAATAACTAACTTTATTGTTGCATTATTTATAACTCGTGCACATCCTTCACTGATTCCACTTTACTTAATGTCAAAATTTCTATTTTTTTACTAACTTCAAGGGGTAAAAAAAAGGTAAAAAGATATACTAAAAGAAAAACTCTCTTTCTAATGCACACATTCAAAAAAAAAGTCACTGCTCCCTAAAGATTCCTGAACCGTTCACTCTTTTGTCATATATGTGTTGTTTTCACATATAACTTTTTACGTTACATCTATGTTTGTCTTCAACAAAAAATTTAAAAAAAATTGAAGATACTCTTAATCTCGGATATTGGACTTTAAAAACATTATTTGACTTGACTAATTAAACTTGCATACACTCCAATCTTTTAACACGGGTGAAATAAGCCATTAAATTCTCGTCAATGTTATTAAGAGTTCTATTCTCATACAAAAGTTTAAAACCACTTGATATGTCATGTTACAGATCGAGGGTGAATATAAGTTTAATTAGTTAAGTCAAGTAGAGGGATGATTGTAAAACTTTTAATAGTTTGAGAACAAAACTAATAATATAAGTCAATTTCAGAAGTGTTGTCAATGCTCAAAAACTAAAATAAAACAACATGGTGGTACAACTACTTATGCACTATTGTACAACATGCAGAATATGAAAGATAGAGAACATGGACAGTCACGTGGGTGTTGGTGAAATGGGACCCACAAACCATGACAAAATAAATTACTTAGTAGGACCCACATTCAAGTGTCAGCACTATCCCATGTGATGGTCTGTCTGAATGTTGACCCCTCCCCTACCCCTCAACCCCTCCATAAATAAAATAAAGGAGGAGAAAAGGACAGCTGCAATAAAAAGACAAATTCCTAAAAAGAGAGATAATAAAAAGCAAATCACATTAAGAAAAAGACACCAATTAAAGCTACTAAATTATGAAACTTCCTCCATTTTCCTCCTTTTTTCTGTCTGTTTACATCTTTGATTGATACACTATCTAATAATATTCTTATAGAATTACAACATAAGAGTTGAAAAAAAAGGAAAATTACAAAAGATGGCAAGCTAATATATGGTAAAAAGACACTAATATAATGTCTATATGCTAAAGCATACAATAAAAAAGTTACAAACAAAAGAGCTTCCCCTTTGCCTTTGCCTTTGCCTTGTACTAAATTGAGTATTTTGAAATTACATATATTTCTACTTGAAGTCTTGATTTACTCTTCTGCCTTGTGCTTCATCATCTTCATCTTCTATACAAGTGATTACAACAACACAAAAGAAAATTACAACTAGTTAAACCTTTAGGATGTCTAGTTACACAAGTGGACACCCAATAATGCTCACAGGTAGAGGAAGGAGATTACAAGTGATACTTTGGATTTTACTTCTTTGTACCTATGGCTAATTATCCTTTTTCTTTAACATGCGAATCCAGCCTCAACTAAAGGAGAGATATGGGAAAAAGACACTGAAAATACATTTTACAACATGGCTGTCACATCATTCTTCTTTTTTATGTATTTATGCATATTTTGTATAATAATAGTAGTAGTAGTAGTAGTAGTAGTAGTAAGTAGTGTATGTGTTTTCCTGGCTGATGCTGGCTTGCTTCTTGGAGAGTAGTATTTTTTTGTTTTGGGGTTTGGTTACGGTCGTCATCGTTCTTTCTTTCCTTCCTGTGGAAACAAGAAAAGGCCAAAAAAAACATGTAACCAACATCATCAATAAAAGAAACAAGTAGAGTACCAAGATGTTTTGTGTCTAAGGGAATGAAGATTTATTAAATGAGCCAAGAAAATATGACAACTTACCTAAACTAAGGAAGCTAAACTACGTAACATAACAAGCTGTCCAGGCCTACATTCCAATGGTGCCATGTCCGGAAGGGAACCTGCATTAATCACCATTATTGGAATATGATTAAAATAATTATACATGTAACGAATATGGAAAACAGTCAAAAATACCCCTAAACGACAATAAATGTCGTTATTATCGTTTAGATTGGTCGTACCGTTGCCCGACCGTTACCGTTGAATTATTTTGATGCGTGAAAAACCACGCGATCTATGTTTGGAGTTCAATTAATGTAGAGGGGTAAATTTGAACATTTTCTATAAAAGAACACGTAAATAACTAAGACATGGGAGTAGGAAAATCGAGTGGTGAAATGCACCTAGGCACTTGGAAGTAACATGATTTGAAAGGAGTCATGTCTAGAGTACTAGTAGCAGGTAACAAGGAGGAAGAAGGGATCATATTATTGTTAGCAGAGGATGATGCATTAAATCCAGCACCTTTGTCAACATCTCCAGCAGCTTCATTTGAGAAAGTTGTGATAAAGTCTCCAACTGCTTTAGGTGATGCAAATGGACTATCTGGGAGATTATGCTCCAAGTTGCTGCATTTAAGTCATGTTGTCAAATTTTACTTGAATCAAGAACCAGACAAGTCAGTAATGCAGTAGTTACTCAAATTGAGTTATTACCAAATGCAT
>JAJOOR010031266.1:0-18250 GCA_036250505.1 Solanum acaule | reverse complement strand
TTCCGCTGAGTTAAGAAAGCCAGGCCAAGGGTTCGCTTGGGGCCAGAAATGGTCTCCGGGTGCCGGTCCCGTCCAGGGTGTAGGATCGGGGCGTGACAAGGCAAATATTTTGAAATTATTTGTTCTTTCTGAAATACGTTCTTGTACACGTGCAATGAGCATTGTTTCATATTAAAAATATAAATACTTTAAAAGTTCAAGAATTTGCACTAAATTGTTTAGTCCAAATAAAAATATAAATTTTATATAAAAAATAAATTAAACAAGTCTAATAGAGAGAAAATATAAAAAAAAAAAGTATAACATACACATTTTTCTTAAGACTTGATTCATAACAATATATACTGTAGACAAGAAAAGAAATACGAAATCGATACAAAAAAAAATTGAGTTAGAGAATAAAAAATGATTATCTTGGAAGGAGTCTCATGAAACAAATAAACGATATCAAATTTATTTGACTTTAATACTTTCAACACGAACATAAATATATGTGAAAATTTATTAAATTATAATCAGAGGCGACTGACATCTGTTGAATAAAAGTCTTTGTCTTTAGTCCCCCAATTATAGGTGGTCCTATTTTTTAGTTTATTAGTTAGGACTAGATTAAAAAAAAATTAGAACTAGGAGCCCAATTCCGAACGGATTAATGATGTGAACTTGATATGACTATTCACTTTTTATTATATTTCCAATAAAAAGTAATGTGTACTTTTTTTTATCTTAATCTTTATGTGATTTTATTTTTATATATTCTATCATGCTCTCTTTCTCTCTTCTATTCCTTCTCTCTTTCTTTTCGAATGTTCTATTCTCTCTCTATTATTCAAAATTAAGAATTTATTTGTTCGATTGATAATTTCAACTTGAAAAGAACATAGTTTATGTTTTAATTTTTTTTAAAAAATATTGTAGCAGCCCAATTTTTTTTGGAAATCAAGTTTTATAGTTCTTGAATCTAGTAATATCATTCTAATTTCTAATATTATTTTTATTTTATGTCTTATATTTATTATAATATTATTTAATATTGCAGATAGTGTTTAAAATATTTGTTATAATTTTAATATGTCAACTAGAAAAATATGAATCTGGTCATTCAAAACATAAAAGAAAAAGAAAACTCGATAACTTAATAAAATCTCAAAAAGGTGCTCTTGATAAATTTTTGGAAAATAATGTCAAAATTAAATTTAAAAAATTGTAGGAGATGTTCTTTAGAAGAACAAGTCACTAACTTAGTTGAAGTTAAGTTAGATAATGATATAATCTAAACAGAACAAGAAGGAGAGGAAACTAGCGAAAAATCGAATGTAGATTCCCAAGAAAATTAGGAACTTATAAATGAATTAAATAATCACACTTCTAGAAATATCTATGATCCTAGTTAATGGATTATTGTCACGCCCTGAGCCTACACTCTAGGCGGGACTGACACTCGAAGACCATTGCTGGCCCCAAGCGAACCCTTGGCCTGGCTTTCTGAACTCAGCGGAAGAATTACTCAACATAATAAGCTTAAACAACAACTTTAAGAAATAATATCTTAGCCAAATTGGCAACTTAAGTCTCATAGAAAAACATCTGCAATACAAAGATGAGAGACTCATAACTAACTGTTTGACTGTCTATGAAGCCTCTATAATACTGAGATGGATGTTGGGACAGACCCCACAACATCCTAATGAACTAAACTAGAAAGCAAATAAAAGGGGTCCTCCAGAAGACAAGGAGGCTCACCACTGACTCTAAGTGCTCAAGCTAGATCAACGAGGTGCTGGATGCTGATCCTGGTTACCTGTGTCTGCATCATAAGACAATGCAGGCCAACTGGCATCAGTACATTGAATGTACGAGTATGCGAGTTGGAATGCTAAGAAACATAGGCTAGAAGGAAATCTGAAAGAAACTGAAGAACTTACCTGGCTCAACTCAACTCAACCTGACTGACTCATTTCAATATAAAACAATTTAAAACAAGTGCAATATAAAGAAAATTTGTTTAAAAATATGCTATAAACTATGTGTGTATGCAAACATACAATAAATCTGAGATGTATGTAGAAATACAAATGAACTGATGTATATAAAAATACAATAACTGCTGTGAGAGTTTCTCTAACCGACAACCATTACATAAGAGCTATAGTGATGATACAACGATCAACCTCACGCTGCCAGAGCATCCTATACCCGGCCAAAAGTATAGAACCTGAACTGCCTAATGGATCCACTAGTCTAATTTGAAAAAGATTCATCTAAAAAGTATGAACCTCTTCTACCCATGGTGGCTACATGGTTCTATGGGGGCTGTGAGTTCTTTGAACACTCCCCCAATTCGGTGCTCAATACTACTCCCAAAAATGTACTGGCTCTTATGTTTTTAAAACATATTTCTTTCTGCTGATTTGAGATAATTGCTCAAAAACTTAGCTCAAAGGCTATCTTGGAAATCTCAGTTTCCTCTCTTGCTTCATTTAGAAAGCGATTACTCTTTTCTGAAAACTAGCCCGAAGGCTCTTTGGAAATCTCAGTTTCCAATATTGTTTAAATGTGAAAACATTAGTTAAAACTTCTTTGGGAATACACAGTCCCCATATATCTCTTTGAAGAAAAGAACTTCAAACCATAGATTTACTCTTTGCTTAACTTCAAAACTTAGGTCATAAAACGACGTTAAAACATTGTTAAAGACCCTTGAAAACTTTAAGAAACTTTGCTTTGACTTGCTTCTTAACTTCTAGACTTGACACTTAACTTCTTTGACTTTGAATTAACTTTCCTTAAATTGAATTATGGATTCAAGGTTCATGATCTCATGTTTATGGATGATTTCATGATGTTTAGATGTACTTTAGAGTACTGAAATTGACTAGGAAACATAGGTACATCACTTAGGAACAAGTACAAAAAGGTGGGAAACGAATAGGGAGAACTGGCGTCCCTGGCGCTCTGAGAGGCGCGGGGCGCCAGCCCTCAAACTTCAGAGAAGTTTCTGTGGCGTACTGGCTGGCGCGACGCGCCAGAGGCCAAAGTTCAGAGGAACTTTTCTGGCGCTCTGGCAGGCGCGGCGCCCCAAGCCTTGCCCAGAAAACCTCCGACTTTTCTCTCTCGTTTTTCATCTCTAAACCCTCTAAACTCTCATGGTTCCTTCCCCAAACACTTAGTATCAATTGTACCCTCAATATACAACCAATCTAACTCGAAAAACAACCTGGAAACCTGAATCAAATCAGCCCCCAAGCATCAATAACTCAACCAACAAGAATTTGACAATTGTTCTTCAAGAACTTCACTTCTTAACATGTAAACAACTCCAAATCGATGAATTGAAACAAGTTAGTGTGTGGGTGAACTAAACCAACACGAAATAAATCTCACATACCTTGTAGGGATCACCCCCGACGAATTCCACAAGTTAAACTTCAACGATCTTGGTGATTCTTCTCCTTTTTCCTCTTCTTTTCTCTTCTCTCAAAACCCTAACCCTTCTTCCAAAAGCGTAAACTGATCTAATTTAGCTTAGGCCCCTAATTAATTAAAAAAAAATGAATTAAAATAAAAGGGTAAGGAAAAGACCAAACTACCCTTTAAAAATCCGGATTGGACTTTCCTTATTCTAACAACCCAACTTCCAAAAGGCATAACTCACTCATACGAACTCAGATTTGCGTAAACTCGGTGGCGTTGGAAAGATCCTTCCAAGATATTTGCAACCATATCTGGAAGTACACCTAAATCATCCCGAGCTAGGAATTATGGCCATTTGAAGTTGACCAAAACTCAACTTTTCCTAACTTTAACAAATTTCCAGATTTTAATTCTTTCCAAAAATGACTATTTCCAATTATAAACTTCTTCCTAGTTATTTCAAATTGCAAGATATTACAATTATTGTTGATACAAAGTTAAGAGGCTTATTAGTAGAAAATGGACCAATTAGAATTACTGACACATGATGTTTTGCAAAGGATAATTTTTAAGGCACTTTTCTTCTACATAATATTTTCAAAAATTGGCAAATGGAGAAATACATGAAAGAAGATGGTTATTTTATTTCAAAGATTTGAATAAGGTATTTTATTTTTGTTGTAAGTTATTTAATACGACCTATAATGCAAAAAATAATAAATTAGCTAATGAAGGTAGTAAAAATTGGAAAATTCTTACTACTAGGTTTAGAACTCATGAAACAACCAACCAACATATTATTAATATGAGTTCATGGATTGATTTAGAATTTAGATTGCTTAATATCAAAATAATTGATAAAAACATTCAAGACCAAATCAATAGAGATAGAGAACATTGAGAAATGTATTGTCAAAAATTATTTCTGTCATAAAAATTCTTGAAAAAAATAATTTGGGGTTTAGGGGGGGAAAACGAAAAAATATATCAAGAAATAATGAAAACTTCTTAAATGTTATTGAAATGATTGTCGAATTTGATCCAATTATGCAAGAACATATTCAACGAATCAAACATGATGAAATTGATAATCATTGTCTTGGACATAATATACAAAATGAATTAATAAATTTATTGGTAAGTGAAATTAAGATTTAGTCACCTTTGTGATTAAAGTAGAATTTTGAGAGTAGAGATGATGATATTGAACCCCCAAAAAGTAACATGTAGTTAATTCCTAGAAGAAACATGTAAATGTTTTGCTTCTTCAATTTGGTCATGATGAATTTGGATTTGGAATATTTCACAACTTTTTTTTGTTGTCAATGATCATCCACTCTCTTAAATTTCCTTTCTGATCATCATGTTCTTGTTGTTGGTGTTGGGATATGAACTCCATTGAATGAAAATATGAAAAATTTAAATTGGTTTGGAATTTGGATGGATGGGAGTGGGGTTTTCTTATATAGAGAAAAGATTCTTTTGATCTTATATATATAAATAAATAAAATTCAATAAGGACTTGATTCATTCGACACGTACATGTTATGGGCATCCCGCTTTTCTATGTTTCTTAGACTTGTATGTAACTATTGAGAGTGAAGATATTCTATTCCACCCAAAAAATATGCTTTCAATTCAAAACAATTTATATCTAGAATCAGAACAAATAATTGTTGAGATTCACGCACAAATATCTACTTTGAATTTTATTTATTATTATATTAAAAACATGTTGTTTCAAAATGACCCGTGCAAGCACAAGCCCAACATGAAATATATGTTTTATCCAACCATCTTACATTGGAAATCCAATTATCTTACATTTGAAATCAATTGATATCTTAAACTAGCTGCTACTCAAGATCTAAATAAATTGGAAAAGGTAAGCAATTCCCAATGAATAAAATTAAATAATAACACTATGTTCTTATTACTTTAGTTTACTACTATATTAGAAGCATCTTGTATCAACATGTACGCTTAAAATTCACAATGAAAAAAATTAAATAATAACACTATGTTCATATAGAACTTAAAGATACTTCATTATGCAAATTCCTCATTCTATTTACATCCCTTACTCTCCTCTATTCATATACTCTTCACTCATACTTTCTGAACTTGTGAATGAATATCATACCTCACACTTCCCTATGACATTGAATTGCATAATTTAGGTTCAAAGCAATTATATGCATCCTCATGAGAGGCAACCAACTATCTGCAAAAGTGGAAGAAATACACTTGAATCACCTTGTTGTCGAGAAAATCTATTCACCCCTTTTCTGGAGCAACATTTCCTGTTCTTCATATACCCTGCATCTACATGCCATTAGTTTGCTTTTAGAATATTTCGGTTTATAGCAAAAAAATGTGAGCATCGTAGTCAGATGAAATGAAATTCACTGCAGAATCAAAGCTAGTACTTTCTTGTTTACAATAATTTGATACTCATGTGATTGCTATATATATAAAATACTCTGTAATTTTCACTCACTGCAAAAGCTAAATTAAAACTCAAAGAGAAGTACGATTCAACAACTAGGGGCATGTCATTAAAAAATAAAATCAATCAAAGTACGAGAAAAAATAAGGTACAAATCAGTGCACATCAATGAAGATGAAATGAATTGAATACATGCTCATTCTACATCACGTGAAAGTCATAAAAGGATAATCTTAAACATTATTTCTTCATTCTCTGGCTAGACCTTAGACATTATTTCTTCATACTTTTATAGCTAGACCATAGTAAATTGGTGTGAACTTCTTGTCAGTAAAATTATGGATACAATGAAAAAGAGGAATTGCTAACTTATTAGATAATAAAAGTAAACATCTTGATTGACTTGTCCATTAAAATGGTAAAGAGAAAACTTTGCATCTCTTATTCAATCAAACTACTTAATTATATTTTATGAGAATTATAAAAGACCAATAGCATGTTCAAACAGTTTAACCAACTCGAGACTAAATAAAAAGTCTGCAGATGATACTTGGTTATAAAAGGTATTGGTTTAAAATATCTTCCAGACAATAAATTGTCTGATGTTTAGAAAGCTTCTTACATCTTAATACTCCCTCTGTCCCAATTTATGTGGCACTTTTCGTTTTTCGAAAGTCAAACAGTTTAAGTTTGACCGTAAATTTGCGTATGAAATCTTCAATTTTTTTGAAATAAAATTTATATATTTGTAAACTATGTAAAAAGTACTATAACTCACAATAATTGATAATTCAAAATGTTTAAAAGATCTATGAAAAATTTACGGTCAAAGATAGACTTGTTTGAATCTCGAAATCCAAAAAGTGCCACATAAAATGGGACGGAGGGAGTAGTATTTAGCTTAATTCTCCAGCACAAAAATCCAAAAAGAAGTAAATCTAGCAGACATATGCTTTGTAAATATGACAATATGAACAATAGCTTTGTTAATAAGCTCAATCATCAATCTCATATCAACTTCAAGCACCCTATGTACACGTACTGCTGGTGAATATTATTACGAAAAAACAAAATTAAGCTCCTCACTCCAACAATAAGACTTCATTGGTAATCAATGTAGAAATAATATGATTATCTACCAATTCATTTAACAATGCAAATTCACTTCATTTTCATAATATATATATATAATAAATAACTCCATCGCAATCATTTTCTACCTCCAAAGAATATCTAAACATGTTGTTAAACATAACTTTAACACTGTGATTTCCAACAAAGAGAAGATTACTGAACAGAGAAAACTAAAGAGGGGACAAAAAAAGAAGAAAATTGGGGATGAATATGAAACAGTGGCAAATTAAGGTGGTCAATGGTTGTTCTCATAATCCACCGGAGAAGAAATCAGAGAGAAGGAATGCAATCAAAAGGTGGGTGTACTACGTGTGTATTAAGCTACAACAATAAGACACATAGCTAAACACTTATCAACTTCATAGACTTAGACGACCAAAATATTCTTATTTTTTAATCTATAGACATTAAGCATACATGTTGAAATAAGATGTTTATATATATAATAATATATATCATCATCATTCTATATAAGTGTGGGTTTCTTCGGACGACCAAGGGTCATTCCGTAATTTTACTTCTGAAGTGACCTATCAACATACTCTAATGGTTTGATGGAGGACTGATCTTGGCCTTTCACTTCCTGCTATTGCAAAGTGCTATGCTAATTCTCTCTCATTCACTTTTTTCTCGGTATAAGCTCTCAGTTGTGGTAAGTGTTTTCTTCAACTATGGTTCTGTACTTTCTTTTGTTTGGACCCCAAAAATCTTTGTGTGTCCGCTAATCAGAGACTCACGTAGCTGCAATTTCCTTCTTTTTAACCTATTTATTGTCACGCCCTGAGGCTACCCCCTAGACGTAACACGGGACCTAGGATCACGAGTGACCCCAAGCTAACCCTGATTCTAGCATATATCAAGCATATTGAAAATAACTAAGACATGTACTATGTGGAAGCTAAAAATGGTGGATATCTTAAAAGGGGGAAAAACCCAACTAGTCTGAATATGTATAAATAATAGGAGTTTAGTGATAACTGAAACAACCACTTAACAACTCAAGTTGAATCTACTACTATATCTGAAAAGTCTCTAATTGAATTGAGTTGCTGGGACATGCCCCAGCTAATTCTTACAGAAACTAAAAACTCAATATAAAGACAAAAATGAAAAACATGTCTATTGTCCTCGAAGTATGAGGACTCACCACTAAAGCTGTTGAAGTCGAATCGAGAATCAATCTAAGAGTGATATGGGTGTGGAGTGCATGTACCTACATTATGAAATGATGTAGCGTAAAGTATAAGTTAGTACTTGGAATGTACTAAGAATGCATGATATAGATATGCTAAGCTGAACAATATAATACTGAATATAGAAATAGGCTGTACTGAAATGTAACTAAAACCTGAACTAAATGCAATGACCAAGTACTAATCACGTAACCAATATGTTGAACTGTATACTGATGTGAATCCTAAAAACTTGGTCAATGCAATGAGAGTCTGACTGTGGGAGCTATTATTAACTGACATAAACCACAGAGCTAAACGTGGAGTCTGATGTATACACCCTATCGAGAGGACCCAATATACCTTGCCAGGGGTATAAATGCATGACTTTAGCATGATCACTAATATTGATGCCTAACAGAGGGGACTTATAATCCTATGCGGGCATGTAATTCTGGGACTATGAGGGTACGCTGAACCCTAGTCCAACTCGGTGCTAAGTCTACTCTTAACTGAATACATATAAAGCTAAAATCCACTAAATACTGAATAGCTCAAAATACTGACATGCTAACTGAGAATGCAACATTTATACACTGAGAATGTGACATTCAAAATCTGGAGCATGATTTTTTGTTTAACTGACCTAGCAAGTATAATTCATGAACTAAGAGAATTTACAGAAACTAGGGTTCTGAGTTTATACAAGGAATTAAGCATGTTTTCAAGAAAACATGTTATTTAGACTATGGATACTATAGCAGTTGAAATCACCACAATTCCTAAGATTTACAAACCCTAGGTCTAACAAGTTATGTTGAATCAAGAAACTGACTGAATTCTAGGAACCTAGTGGATGAAAGGAATCCACAAGTGAAATCCCACATACATGGTGATGAAATCTATGGAGAAATCCTTTGGATTTCGGGGCTGAACTTGAAGAAGACCTTTGCTTGTTCTTGGAAAACCTATCCCCTCGTTTCTCTTCTTTCTTTCTAAGTTAGGTAATTTTAGGAGAATGAGGGTTTTAGGTAGTTTCTAACTAGTTTCTTAAGCTTAGACTGAGTAAAACGACGTAGTTTAAGCATTAAACAATGCAGTTTAGGTACCAAATGCATACGAAAAAAGATCGATGCTACTCTGACTTAAATGCTACCGAATTGAAATCAAGAGGGGCTTCACGGGCCATCATGATCATGTTGGCCCATCTGGCAGCTCGTGAAGATGTCCTTCCCGACATGGCTTGACTAAAACAGACATAACTTTCTACTCGTAGCTTGGAATTAGGTAAACTCGGTGGCATTGGAAAGAGGACTTAGAGATCTTTAATTTGATATGTCATGGCACACCTAATTTATTTTGTATTGAAAAATATGGCCATTTGAAGTTTACCCTAAAGTCTAAGTCTGACAAGTCTTCTTCACAGATGACTTTACGGTCCATGTGGAGCTCCACGGACCGTTTAGACATCTGTGGTGCTTAACCAGTGGCTTTGGGGGGGGGGGGGTGAAACCTCACTTAAAGGATGACAAATTGACTTCAAGACATGTTTAATAGGCATGAGCACCACTTCCCGTTAAGTGGGTCGTGAAGAGGCTCTACCCGACAAGGCTTCACTAAAATGAGCATAAATGTTTTCTCCGGGCTTGGAATTAGGCAAACTTGGTGGCGTTGGAAAGAGGACTCAAAGACTTTTAATTTAATAGGTCATGGGCCACCTAAATCATTTTATGCTGAAAGATATGATTTTTTGAAGTTGAATCAAACCTTAAAGTATGTCAAGTCTCTTTCACGAGCCACTTCACGGCTCGTGTGAAGCTCCACATACCATCTAGTGGTCCGTGGTACTTCACAGTAGCCATGGTGGTTCTGTTTCCCCCATCACGGGCCATTTCACAGCCCGTGTAAAGCTCCAGACCGTTTAGTGGTCCGTGGTCATTCAACTTTTGCTGGGTGCACAACCACGAGCAGCGTGACGGATCGTGGTCCTCTTCACAGCATGTGGACCCCTCCGTGGTTTTCCCTTCTCTCTTGTTCAATCTTAATTCTGATTTTTGAGGTGTTCCATGTATCTTCTTTGTTGTGCCATATTTCAATATCCATGGAAAAGGATTTACGTGGTGAATTTTAAATCCTGTTATCTGCTATTCTAAAGTCTGACCTTTATACTCTATGAAAAACACTGATCTTAGGCATATTTATATGCCAAAGTTGCCAATATTTCTCACATTGAGATGGAATTTAAGAATGATCTTGAGCCTATTAGCTTTCTTTTGTTTAACTTGTGATGATTGTGCACTAAAACACGTGATTAGGTGTTGCAGAAACTTTCAAGGAAAATAGAGTCGATTTGAGGAAAGGAGAAGCAAGGAAGCACGAAAGTAAACTAAGGAGAAAAGCAGCACTGGGTACTGCCTGGCGCGAGGCGTCAAGGCTAGAACTATAGGCAACCTTTCTAGGTGCACTGTCCGACGCGAGGCGCCAAGGCCTTCCTTACAGAAGCGCTTGTCAAGCGCACTGCCTGGCTCGGCACGCCACACGGATAATGACAGAGAACTTTGCCAAGCGCACTGCCTGGTGCGGATCCCCAACTCATGACCAACGTTCCCAGCGAAAATTGATTTAAATAGGACTCCTTGTTGGATTAGATTTAGAATATAGTTTTCCTAACTTCTATAAATAGACCTCTAGGGCTATTTTGTGGGGGTATCGACTTTTCTTTTGGTCTGCAAGAGCAAGATTCAAGTTTTGTAATAGGTTTCGATTTTCTAACTCTTATTTATTTTGGAAATCGTATGAACAAATCTATTTTGTAGTTTTTGAATATTATGAGTGGCTAAAATCCCTTGTTCTGGGGTTGTAGCTAAGGATTGATTGTTGAGTATTAAAGGTTTTTGAATTAATTCTTGGTTATCGTTTAAAGTTACTTTTATAGTCCTTGCATTAGTATTTATTGACTGGACATCATAGAGATAAACAAAGTATTACAAGCGATGAGGATACTTGCCCTTTCTAATCATAGCCAAAAAAGATAGGATGCCTTTGGGTAGGGTTAGGTCAATGCATGTTCATCATTCTCAGTTTCAGCCTGTTACTCTCAAATTGATCCTTACTGAGGGCCTTTGTGAAAATGTCTGCAATTTGATCTTCAGTTCTGCAGTATTGCATGCTGATGTTCCCCTTTTCAACATTGTCTCTCAGAAAGTGATGCCGGACATCAATGTGTTTTGTCCTTTTTTGTTGAACTAGATTCTTTCCCATGTTGACTGCACTAGTGTTGTCACATATGAGAGGATGGTATGAATAAGTACACCGAAATCCTCAAGTTGCTGCTTGATCAATAGTAGTTGTGCACAACAAGATGTAATATCTACATACTCAGCCTCAGCTGTGGAGAGAGCTACTGAATTTTGTTTCTTGGTTCCCCAAGAGATAAGTGAGGACCCAAGGAAATGTGCCATTCTGGAAGTGCTCTTCCTGTCAACATGATATCCTGCAAAATCAGCATCTGCATACCCTACCAGTTCAAAGGAGTCCCCTGCTGGATAGAAGACGAATAAGTCCCCTGTCTTATTTAGATACCTTAGAATCTGTTTGGCAGCTTTCATATGCGATTCCCTGGGACATGCTTGAAATCTTGCACACATGCCTACACTAAAAACAATGTCTACTCTACTTGCTGTTAGATACAACAATGATCCAATAATACCTCTGTACATGGTTTGATTCACAGGAGCATCAGACTCATCTTCTCCCGTCCTTTAATTTGTACCCTTGGGTGTGTCAATAGGCTTAGAGTCAACCATTTAAAACTTCTTCAGCAGCTCCTTTGTGTACTTCTCTTGACAGATTAAGGTGCCACTTGAAGTTTTCTTGATCTGCAGTCCTAAGAAGAAGTTCAGCTCGCCCATCATGCTCATCTCAAATTCATTCCCCATCAAGGTAGAAAATTATTCACACATGGATTCAGAGGTGGCTCCAAAAATGATATCATCCACATACACTTGGATAATGAGCAGTTCCTTTTCTCTTTTCTTCAGGAACAGAGTGTTGTCTACCTTGCCCCTTTTGAATCCATTCTTCAAAAGAAATTTGGACAACCGCTCATACCAAGCTCTAGGAGCTTTTCTCAATCCTAAAGGACTTTGTTGAGTCTAAACACATGGTTTGGGGAGTCAGCATCCTCAAACCCAAGTGGTTGTTTCACATACTCTTCTTCCTTCAGATCTCCATTCAGGAAGGCACTTTTGACATCCATTTGAAAGAGCTTGAAACCCATGAAGGCTGGAAAAGCTATGAGGATTCTAATAGACTCCATTCTAGCAATAGGAGCAAATGTTTCATCATATTCGATGCCTTCCTCTTGATTATAGCCCTGAACGACCAGTCTAGACTTGTTCCTCGTGATAACTTCATTTTCATCAAGCTTATTTTGGAACACCCACCTGGTCCCTATGATGGTTCTTTCTACAAGTCTAGGGACCAGGTACCTCACTTTGCTCCGCTCAAACTGATGTAGTTCTTCTTGCATGGAGTTGACCCAATCAACATCTTTCAAGGCCTCCTTCACATTTTTAGGCTTAATGGTTGATATGAATGCTGAAAATGCAACCAAATTTCTAGTCTTGGATTTGGTTTGTATTCCAGAATTCAATGGAGAAATAAGATTGTCAAGGGGATGAGATGATTTATGCTTCCACCCTGATTTAGAGCTCAGGGGTTGGGGTTGATCCGGTTGTTCTTCTTCATCTTCAAAATCATCATTCTCAAGGTGAGGAGATTTCTCCTAATCTGCATTGTTGGATGGACCGGGTCCCTTGGTGGACTTGTCAGCTTCATAAATATTCCCTAATAGACCAGAGCCAGCACCATCAGATTCTTGACTTCCTTCAGCTTGTGGACCGTTAACTTTATCTCTCTGAATTTTAAACAGCTCCTCAAGATCATCATCATCCTTCAGCTCCAAGTTCTTTTGATCACCACCTTCATCAAAAATCACATGAACACTTTCCTCACTATATAGTGTTCTTTTATTGAAGACTCTGTAAGCTTTGCTGGAGGATGAGTACCCTCGAATACACCTTCATCACTTCTGGGGTCAAACTTTCCCAGATCATCCTTGCCATTGTTTAGCACGAGACACTTGCAACCAAAAGCCCTTAAATAATTTAATTTGGGGTTTTTGTTGTTGAGCAGCTCATATGGTATTTTGTTTAGTAGAGTCCTGATCAAGCACCTGTTAGTCACATAACATGCAGTGTTAACTGCTTTAGCCCAAAAATTTTGAGGAAGATTTGACTCGATGAGCATGGTTTTGGCAATATCTAGCAGAGTTCTGTTCTTCCTTTCAACGACACCATTTTGTTGAGGTGTTCTGGGTGCTGAGAAGTTGTGATGAATACCGTTGTCCGCACAGAAGATGTCAAGCTTCACATTTTCAAACTCAGTTCCATGGTCGGACCTAATCACTGCAATCTTGTAGTTAAGCTTTGTTTGAATCATTTTGAAGAATATCATCACGACCTCAGCTGTCTCACATTTTGACTTGAGGAACATAGTCCAAGTGAATCTTGAGTTGTCATCCACAATCACCAGAATGTAGTTCTTTTCGCCTCTACTTTGGATTTTCACAGGCCCACACAAATCCATATGAATCAACTCAAGAGCTCTTGATGTTCTTACTTGCTTATTTGGTTTGAATGAGGATATAGTCTGTTTCTCTTTGACGCATGCATCACACACTTTGTTGTCACTGAATTTCAGTTTTGGCAAGCCACGTACCAGGTCCCTAGAGACAAGTTTGTTCAATAGAGAAGAGCTCACATGATAAGTCAACATTTTCACTTTGAGCACTGAGGCATGTCAGATCGTCTCCATGAGCCATTTTCAGGGTCTACCACATACATGTTTTACCACCTTCTAGCCGTCAAGATCACCTTCTTGGTCGACAAGCTGGTAACAATGCATTTGTCTGATAAAAACTTGACCTCGTTTCCCTTGTAACATATCTGGGAAACACTAAGAAGATTGTATTTTAACCCACTCACATAGTAGACATTTTCAATAGAGTGTTCAAGTGATTTCCCAATCCTGCCAACTCCAAGAATATACCCCTTCTTTCCATCGCCAAAAGAGACACCTCCACCTTGAAGTGCCTTGAGTGAAATGAAGTTTTCGGTCTTCCCAGTCATGTGCTTCGAGCATCCACTATCCATAAACCAACATTGACTGCTACTTCCTTCACTCCCCTACAATAAAGATCACTTATTAGACTTGGGAACCTATTTTAATCTGAGTTCCCAGTAAGATGATAAGGGCGTAATAAGAGTGTTTCTTGCCCAATGAGGCAGGTTAGTCCTTTTCCTGTTCGAGGACTTAGGAATGGGAGCAGGCCCCTTTTGTGTGCTATTTTCTGTCTAGAGTAGACTGCACATTTTTCTTGTAAGGCTTTCCAAGCAGGGAAGTCTCTTTTCACATGACCATTGCGGACAGTGGAGACATAATAGATTATCTAACACATACACATATTTACTGTGGGGATTTTAGGGAGGACTAACGTTCAAGCTACCTAGTCCCTTCCTGTTGTAGTTGCTTTGATTGGTGATGTTGGAAAGTAGCTTGGTGGAGATGGTCCATTTTAGAGAATTATTCAGTTCTTCTCTAAGATGGATCAGGTCCCTCTCCATTTGATCATTCCTTTTAAGAACTAGAGCAAGTCTGGTCTTAGCATTGTTCAGACTAGCTTCTAGCTCTATTTGCAAGCTAGTGGCCTCTCCTTTTCTTTTGCCAGATTTCTCATTCATAATGCTCAATTGTTCCTTGAGTTCTAGATTTTCAGTTTCTAGAACTATCAATTGTTCGTCAATAACAGACATATGGACAGTCAGGACTATCTTTTCTTCACTAAACTTATCGAGACTGTTGTTCATAGAGTCCTTTTTAGCAGTTAGCTCTATAACAAAATCGATCAGGACATCAACTAGATTTCTCAACCTTCTAACAGAATAAGTATTCAAGTTTTGTTTAAGGTCAAGAAGAGTTACCTTTTCTTCGTCTTCCTCGCTATCAGATTTTTCCATGAGGGCGAACAGGCCATCAAACACATTTTTATCATCTTTAACAACCATCATGGATGCATCATCCAGACATTCTGATTCTTCTGACTCACTTGATGAATCACCCCAAACAGCCAAAGCTTTCTTCACAACATAGTCAGCTGCAACTTTTCTTGCATTCTTCTCGAGTACAAGGTCCCTCATTTTATCTTTTTCACCTCTGGATCTTTGATACTCTTTGGTTTCAACTTTTAGCATTGGACATTCTCTTATGAAGTGTCTCGCCTTTCCACATTTGTGACACAAGTCACTTGCATTCGCAGCATGGGGAGGGTTCCCTCCTTTTCAAAAACCTCTATGCTTTCTCATAATTTTTTGAAATCTCTTGGTGAGATAAGCCAAGTCTTCCTCTTCACTGGAGGCGTCACTTGGGGAGATTTTGAGAGCTAGGGACTTATCTTTCTTTACCTCCTTCCTTGAAGTGTCTTGGTTTCTATTCATTTCATGAGTCTGAAGGTTACCAATCAGAGCATCCATCGTTAGAACCTTCGGGTCTTTTGCCTCAATAATGACATCCACTTTGCTTGCCCATGAATTGGGAAGAACTCGAAGAATCTTCATGACATGCTTACTGGAATGAATAGGTTCTCCCAAACATCGTAGCTCGTTGGGTATGGAGGAGAATCTTGTATTCATGTCATGAATAGTTTTCCCCTCATTAATTGTGAAGTTCTCATATTGGGTGGTCAACATATCCACCTTTGATTCCTTCACATGCTTTGTGCCTTCGTGAGATGTTTTCAGACAATCTCAGATTTCTTTTGCTGACTCACACGCAAAGATGCGGTTGTATTCTTCAGCACCTATTCCACACACTAGCAGCTTCTTAGCTCTATAACTTTTCTCGATCTTCTTTCTGTCCACCTCATTGTACTGTTGGCGTGTCTTTGGAATGACTTTTGTAATTTCGCCATCTTTCACTTCGGTTATTGGGATGAAGGGTCCATCCAGCACTATATCTCATAACTCGATGTCTTTAGCCATTAGATAATAGTGCATCCTTGTTTTCCACCAGCTATAGAACTGGCCTTTGACACAAAGTGGTCTTGTTGATGATTGTCCTTCTTCTAGGTTCAGTGGAGTAGACATTCTTTTACAGGAATCTCTCTCTTGGTGTTAACCAACTAGAGAGCACCTACTCTGATACCAATTGATAGAATGCGTGCGTCCACTATCAGTCAATGGACCAGGTCCCTTGACTCAGCAAGAACAGTAATGAAGAGTAAATAATAAAGAGAACACAACACAAGCAATTTACGTGGAAACCTCCTTGCTCAAGGGAGTAAAACCATGACCTGTCTCACAGGATTTCAACTGTTTCCACTAATCTCTTCAAGCAAAAGTGAAACACAGTTACATCCAAAGTGAGAAGAAGTCATTAATCTCACAACTAAGTAATAACTCTATTACTTACTGAGCCTAAGCAGTTACCACACTGCCCACTAAGCTATCACTACTAGACAACTTAGAATTCAACTAAGTAGTTACCACACTACCCACTAAATCAGCTAAGTCCTAGATGACTTAGAATTTTTCTAAGAAGATACAACACTACCCACTAAATCAGTTAGCCTTAACTGATTTAGACTTTTACAAACGAACACAAGATCTGAATTCTTTATAGATTAGGAACAGATTTACAATGTAAGTGCAGAAGATATGATCCTAAGACAACTAGATAACTTCCAGCTCTATCAGGTCCCTGTTGCTCTTGAGGATGATTCTTCTTTGAAAGTTAGCCTTTGCAAAAGTTCTTGAGAGTTTTCAAGTTGCAAAAACTAAGGTTGTGTCTATTGAACATAACCTTTATGAATAATAGACACAACCTTCGAGGCCATGCTATTGGCCGAGGTCCAATTGTACTTTTTACTGCCTGGCATTTGCGTGTACATTGACACAAGGATCAGGTCCCTTTACAAGGTCTCATGGTTTGTCAAATCATCAAA
Organism: Solanum acaule; assembly: GCA_036250505.1. NCBI lineage: Eukaryota > Viridiplantae > Streptophyta > Magnoliopsida > Solanales > Solanaceae > Solanum > Solanum acaule. The sequence goes on along the minus strand of JAJOOR010031266.1, from coordinate 1,020 downwards.
ACTGCAAATAATAGTGGAAAATCTCTTCATAGGATATTGCAATTGTACAACCATAGTACTAGTGGGATAGTGAGAGTTCATAAGACTCAACTTTTCGATTAAGGCAGTATGAAAAACACCTATATTGTAATAAGTAAGAACCTAAGAGGAAGAACGACTACACAATTATGCTACTATTGGCTCATTCACACTACATTGCATATTGTTGGTAGTGTATCAATGAACTAATCCCTCAATGACCCTTATGAATTTCAACGAATCACCAATTAAGAAACCTCAACTCTTTTGTAACCGACCATAGATGTTCACGTAGGCCACAAAATTTACATTCAATAAATTAATATGTGAGAGCTAAATTCTTACAGATCTTTGGTTCTCCAGGTTTTATGATTCAAAATCCTTTCAAATTTCAATTGTTTAATAATATTCTACAAATGGAATTGTAGCATAGATACATTTAAAGAATTCCCGCTGAATCATTAATTATTGCCTTATATATGATTGTCTGTACTCTTTCCAAATAATTTACTTTCATATGAGTGAATCAATTCTCTCCATTTCTATTTTCTAAGACTGAAATTATGCCACTTAAATAGGAAATGACAGCTTTATTGGTGTTGCCGCTATTATTTATGCTCCGACCTACTAGGAGAGTTTGTTCTTCACATGGAGCTGGACTATTTTGTTGTTGCGTTCGTGCTTAACCCGAGCAACCCTTACTATATAATGCTTTGTGATCTCAATATGAATGACCTCTTGAATTATCAAATTATAATTGAGTTACTCATAATTTAATTACTAACAAATTCATTTTCATTTTTAAGTTCACCTAAATTTGTTTGTATCGAGTTCAAACTTTCTTATTATATGAGTAAAAACAAGGTCTCACATACGACATTATGAAGTTAAATGTTGTTAAAGTAGTTAGTATGTCAAAGAAATGGCGAAATTCGGCACCCGTGCGGAGCACGAGCACTTTATCTAATATATATATATATATATATATATATATATATATAT
>JAJOOR010031265.1:0-19999 GCA_036250505.1 Solanum acaule | reverse complement strand
TTTGCAAATCTGCTCCGGTAGGTTTTACGAAAATGGTCATAACTCCCTCATCCTAACTCGGAATGAGGTGAAACCAAGTGCATTGGAAAGCTAACTCATAGAGGTTTAATTTTATAGGTTGCGGCTCTTCCAGTTCCTTGTGTGCTAAGAGATATGCCCCTTTAAAGTTGACCCTGAAAATCACATTTTTTGTGAATTTTGAATTTTGATATGATTGTTCTAAAATTTGGGTTAGACCCATTTCCTACTCAATTTGACCCCACGAATAAGTATATGAAGTCGAATTTCCGAAATCATGCACGAATTTTGAGATATATGGAAATTACAATTATAGGTGTTTCCGAAGCACATTTTCGGGCATTTTGGGGTCGTTTCAATGCCTAAACTTCTTTCCATAAGGGTACTATACTTCTAAGGAAACTCATGACACACATTTTTGCAATGCATGAAAGGTATCCCATACTACCTTTCACACTAAGCATAGCTTTGAAGTCATCTTAGTCATATTCACCCTCCTTTGGTCTTACTTAATAGCTCACTTCATAAGGACAAAGGAATTACCACCTTAGTCAATCATATCTTGGAAGGCAACTATGGCAACAACCCAAGCTAAGTCATACTATGTGTGGGAACCCTTCATACCAAGCCTTAAGTCATAATTGTGCAATGTATGGATAGCAACCCATACTACTACCCACACTAAGTACTCATTTAGACTATCATGAATGTTCACTAGTTGGGGATTGATCCCTCTAGTCTATTTACCTCTTCAAGGCTACCAAGGAATAACCCCCTATATAGGCTAAACCATGCTATAATATTACTAACATAACTAGGTTAAGCTAAGCTAATTACCCTGGAAGACACAGTACCATGCAAGTCCAAACTATTCTACGATAGGTACAAGTGTCCTATCTTAGCTACTATAAAATAGTCCTAAACCAACTAAGTCATGCTACCCTTACAAGTGTACTAGATTACAAATGCAAGCTATCCGTAGGGGAGTATGATTCTCAACCCTAAGCTATCCTTAGAAGAGTATGAGTCCTCAATCCCAAGATACGATGACTAACCTAACTCGAGTTATCCTTGAAATGCATCTTATAATGCAAGTCAAGCTACCCTTAGGAGAGTATGGTTCCTCAATCCTAAGCTACCCTTAGGAGAGTATAAATCATCTATCCCAAATCTACCATGAAATGGCCTTGGCAAAACCAATTAATGCTTCCATGAAAGCATCCTGACAATGATAGTTGAAGCTACCCATATGAGAGTATATATCCTCAATCCTAGGCTACCATGACTAACTCATGCTACCCTTGACATGCATCCTACAATGCTAAGCTAAGCTATCCTTAGGAGAGTGTAAATCCTCCAGCCCAAGCTATCCTATCTTGGTCTTATCTTACCAAGTCAAGCTATATAAGAAGGGATTATATATTATAACTTCAAGATATTCTAATCTAACATTCTTTGATTCATTTTACGTTATTAAGTAAACCTAGAATCCTTCTGTATGAGAGAACTTGAATCCCCTAGCATATTCATTTCTAAGTGTATAGGAGAAAGAGAATACACCACAAGATCACACCACATTGACTTCATCCCCAAAGCCTTAACAATGTTGGCTACAAGCCCTACTTTCAAGATTAACTTTATTCTATCATGATCCATGTCTAAATTTCAAGCTATTCAGTCACATTGTTCATGAGAAGGTGATTCTAGTCATACTTGATCATAAAGATTCAATTCTAAATTTACAAGGCAAGATCCCTCCTATTCAATCAAGTCTATTTCAATTCATGATTATATGATCAATTACTATTCAAGACATTGATTTAGGAAGATCACTTTTGAACCTTCAACTTTGCCTCTAATGGCATAAACCCACCAAAGATCACATTCATCAATTTAGATTACGGTTCATCATAGAAATCACATGAAATCATCATAATATCACTAAAAAAAGCTAAATAAATCATAATTGGATGTTATCCACTAGATTGGAATTACATCCAAATCCTACCCACAATGCAAGCACAACCCTAGCTAGAATGGGGTTTTTGATTTCACAAGTGGGGCAAACTATGGGGGCTCTATGAGTGGAAAAACCCATTGATGATTAAGCCTCACATACCTTCAATCAAAGCCCTAAAAAAAGCTGGAATTAATGGTGAATTCGACCTAGTTGCTGCCCCTCTTCTTCTTCTTCTATTCTAGAGAGATGATTTTTGGAGAGAGTTTTGGGGTCTTTAGATGAATGAGTAAATTGATTAATTTAGGGTCTATTAACTATTTATAGGAGGTTAATTAACTAACTAATCTCCCCTCCTAACCCCTAAACTAATTACTAAACTAACCCTCAACTCCTCACTTAAAACTAAATTACCAAAACCTGGCAGCATTCACGAGTCCCGAGCCACGGAACGTGTATGTGTTGAATGGATGTGGTTTGGGCCCGTGGATTGGACCTGAGGATCATATGTTGCAGATCGACTCAGGCCTGACCTACTCCCAGACCTACGGGGCATAGGTTGATCTACTGGCGGTGAATGGCAAACCGTGGTTAACCATTTTTGACATCTTTTGGGGACTGGTTTGGGATCCTCCACAAGGACCCCTCGGATTGTCCTTGGGGATTCGTACCCGAACGTTTAACCCCTTAACATGTCATTCTAAGTACGGGACTCATTTATATGAGTTTTAACCCTGATACAACACTCTAAAACTCCACTACAAGACTCTACAACAGACTAGTTCAACTCACTAGTTTCCGGGGTGTTACATTATCCCCCACTTGGGAACATTCATCCTTGAATGACACTTTTAATAATTCTTAAAGTCTAAACTCTAACTTTGCAGCCCATTATGCATGCACTACATCTAATGCACATAATCAAGGAGGAAACTTAAACTCCACAAACTAGGCATGCTCAAAATCAACTAATGAAGCCTACATGCAATTCTATTCAAGGCACTACCTCATGAGACAACCCAATAATATAAGTCATTTCCAACAAGACCTAAGCATTTTCAAGAACATGCATATAAGGAAATCATGGCAACACATAAGGCACACAATATCCCTACTAGATAGGCACACTATCCCCCACTTGGGAGTAAGCCTACACAAGCTTTTCTAAACATCATGCATACTAAAAACGACTTCAAATCCAACATAATAAGTCACAAAAGACAAGAAATCTGGAAATTTTACTAAAGGATAAAACACATACCAGAAGGGACATGAGGAAATCACTCTTGATCTTCTCTAGATTGGAGAGCATAAAACCTATTCTTCTTTTGAGGCTCCAGTTCCCCACCACTAGAGGCAACTTGCTTGCCTTCTCTTCTTGTAACCTTAGCCTTAGGGCAATCTTTCATCATGTGGCCACCCTCAACGCAACTAAAGCAACCCTCTCTACCAGCAAAACACATACCTCATACCTCTTACCACACCTATGACAAGAGGGCCATATGGACTCATTACTTATCCCTTATTGCCTAGGGGTAGACATTCTCTCATCCTTATGTTTAGGAGCATTAGGAAAACATTGTCCGGAAAACTTTTGTCGAATTCTAGAACGACCATATCCATTGGACCCATCATGAAAGGAATTATCATCATCCACCCTAGACCTCTTCCTTTCTCTAGCCCTCTCCTTCTTGAGTTTTGACTCTTCTATTTGTTGGGCAAACACCATAAGGTATGAGATATCCATATCATCAACAAACATTGCCATACGACATTCTTGTTCTACCAAATCGGACACCCCCGTCATAAGCCTATTCATCAAATCCCTTGGAGTAGCAACCAAGCTTGGAGCATACTTAGACAAAAGGGTGAATTTCAAAGAGTACTCCTTAACACTCATACTACCTTACTTTAGGTTGATGAATTCTCCCAATTTGCCTTCCATCAACTCTAGGGTAAAGAACCTATATAGAAATTCTGACTTAAAAGCTTCCCACTCTATAGGTCCCACTCCTATCGGCCTACTATCTTTCCATTGCTCATACCAAACTTGGGCAATGTCCTTCAATTGATAGGTGGCTAGGTCTTCTTTCTCAATAGAAGACACCCCCATGATTGCTAGCACCTTATAAAGCTCCTTTGGCATACTTGACCCCGAAGGGGTCTCATACAATCCCTTAGCATAATCATAACATAACATAAATAGGAAATACGGGAAAATTTAAAACTTTTACAATCGAAGTCATATTTCATATAAGCAACAAGCGGAAGTCCTACTAAAAACTTTATCTCAAACCATCTATTTAAACTAATGAATAATAGTCTTTGGGATGCAGCCCAATAAAGTCTAAAATCATATTGAAATGACATATAGGTAAAGTGGATGTTTTCCTCGAAGCTATGAGGACTCATCAAGATCTTCAAATCTTCTAGATTCTTGAAACCTAGCCTCCTAAGCAACTCAAATTTCCAACACCCTACATTTGGTTAGAATGTAGGCAATATGCGTTAGTACATTTTGTACCAAGTATGAAGGCTAGCACAACATCATAAGAACATCTCAAATGGTTAATCAACATAAGACATAAGCATAAGAGATAATACCATATTCATAGCATAATCATCATAGTCACATCATGGTGTCCAGCATAAGCATCATATAAACATAAGTCAACATAAGACATAGTTAATGAGCATAGGAGATAAGTCATAATAATGTAAGCATAATTGACCCTTGGTCACCCATACCATATTAGCACCATTCTCAAGTAACCTTAAAAGCATACATGTGCAAAGCAAGAATAGCATCCCATAATACTACCCAAGCCAAGTACCCCTTTTGGGTCATCTTAATCATAGTCTAAATGCATGGTTAAGTCTTAAGATTTTATCCATAAGGGTACTATACTTGTAAGGAGCCTCAAGACACACTTGTGCAATGCATGAAAGGCATCCCATACTACCTTTCACACTAAGCATAACCTTGAAGTCATCTTAGTCATATTTACCCTCTTTTGGTCTTACTTTATAGCTTACTTCATAAGGATAGAGGAACTACCACCTTAGTCAATCATATCTTAGAAGGCAACTATGGAAACAACCCAAGCTAAGTCATACTATATGTGGGAACCCTTCATACCTAGCCTTAAGTCATACTTGTGCAATGTATGGATAGCATCCCATACTACTACCCACACTAAGTACTCATTTAGACTATCATGAATGTTCACTAGTTGGGGACTGATCCCTCTAGTCTATTTACCTCTTCAAGGCAACCAAGGAATAATCCCCTAAATAGGTTAGACCATGCTATAATCTTACTAATATAACTAGGTTAAGCTATGCTAACTACCTTGGAAGACACACTACCATGCAAGTCCAAGCTAGTCTAATAAAGGTACAAGTGTCCTATCCTAGCTACCATTAAATAGTCCTAAACCAACTAAGTCATGCTACCGTTATAAGTGTACTAGATTATAAATGCAAGCTATCCATAGGGGAGTATGATTCTCAACCCTAAGCTATCCTTGAAGGAACCGCTATAATGACCACGTGTAGAAATATCATACTTTTTGCAATCCTTCTTTTGAGCCTGACCTTTATCGTTGGTAGAAATTGTTTTCGTTTAAATAAAAAATATGGCTTTCGACTTGTCTTTATCATATATATATTCGATTTTCCATCTCGTTATTTGGGTGTTGTTTACACAACAATTTTTTATCACACTTTGGTGTTTATTTACTGGAAGTTTTTTCTTGTTTTGTTGTTTTAAGTGTTGATTTGGGAGGAGGGCAGCCACTTCCTCTTCCGGGCCCTTCCAACCCATCAAACTCCTCCTCGGAAAATTCGTTCACGCTCCAGGTCCTGTTGGAGTCTTGGCCCGGAATTAGACCTGCTATTAATGTCGGCTTATTTGTCAGTCGTGTCGGGTCTACCGCTCAGTTGAAAACTATGAAACAAGTCTGCGGTAGTTCAAAACTAGAATTGGCACAATATCGCGAAGTGGCCGCCCTTGCTCAATTTGGCTCAGACCTTGATGCTGCGACTCAAGCATTACTCAATAGAAGTGCAAGGCTTACAGAAGTACCGAAACCTTCTTCCACTCCCCAACCTCTAAGGAGTCGTAGAGCAATGTCTTTATTGGCAGTTACGCAACCTTCGATTGAAGCTACTTCTGTGGATCAAGGCTCTCACTCGCTCAAGACAGTATGAGTCCCAATCCCAAGATACCATGACTAGCCTAACACAAGCTATCCTTGAAATGCATCTTACAATGCAAGTCAAGCTACCCTTAGGAGAGTATGAATCCTCAATCCTAAGCTACCCTTAGGATGGTATAAATCCTCTATCCCAAAGCTACCATGAAATTTTCTTGGCCAAACCAAGTCATGCTTCCATGAAAGCATCCTAACAATGCTAGTTCAGGCTACTCATATGAGAGTATAAATCCTCAATCCTAGACTACCATGAATAACTCATGCTACCCTTGACATGCATCCTTCAATGCTAAGCCAAGCTATCCTTAGGATAGTGTAAATCCTCCATCCCAAGCTATCCTATCTTAGTCTTATCTTACCAAGTCTAGCTACTCAAGAAGGGATCATATATCACTACTTCAAGCTATTCGAATCTAACATGCTTTTATTCATTTTAGGTGATTAAGTCAACCTAGAATCCTTCTATGTGAGAGAACTTCAATCCCCTAGCATATTCATGTCCAAGTGTATAAGAGAAAGAGAATACACCACAAAATCACCTCATATTGATTTTACCCCCAAAGCCCTAACAATGATGGCTACAAGCCCTACTTTCAAACTTAACTTCATTCTATCATGATCCATGTCTAAATTACAAGCTATTCAATCACAGTGTTCATTAGAAGGGATTCTAGTCATACTTAATCATAAAGGTTCAATTCTAACTATACAAGTCAAGATCCTTCCTATTCAATCAAGTCTATTTGAATTCATGATTAGATGATCCTAAATATGATCAATTAGTATTCAATACATTGATTTAGGAAGATCACTTTTGAACATTCAACTTTGCCTCTAATGACATAAACCCACCAAAGATCAGATTCATCAATTTAAATTACGGTTCATCATAGAAATCACATGAAATCATCATAATATCACTAAACAAATCTAAATCAATCATAATTGGATGTTATCCACTATATTGGAATCACATTCAAACCCTACCCACAATGCAAGCACTATCCTAGCTAGAATGGGGTTTTTGATTCCACATGTGGGGCAAACTATGGAGGTTCTATGGGTGGACGAACCCCTAGATGATTAAGCTTCACAAACCTTCACTCACAGCCCTAAACAAAACTTGAATCAATGGTGAATTCGACCTAGTTGCTGCCCTTCTTTTTTTTCTTGTTCTCCTATTCTAGAGCGATGATTTTTGTAGAGAGTTTTGGGGTCTTTAGATGAATGAGTTAAAGTTATTAGTTTAGGGTCTATTAACTATTTATAGGAGGTTAATTAACTAACTAATCGCCCCTCCTAACCCCTAAACTAATTACTAAACTAACCCTCAACTCCTCACTTAAAACTAAATTACCAAAACCTGGCAGCATTAACGAATCCCCATCCACAGACCGTGGATGGGTTGACTGGACGTGGTTTGGGTCTGTCATTTGGACCTGAGGCTCATATGTTGTAGGAAAACTCTGGCCTGACCTACGGAGCATAGGTTTATCTACTGGCCGTGAATGGCCAGTCGTGGTTCTCCATTTTTTACAGCTTTCGGGGACTCGGTCCTCCTCAAGGTCCCCTCGGGTGGTCCTTGGGGTGTCGTACCTGGACCTTTAACCCCTAAACATTTCATTCTAAGTACGGGAGTCATTTATATGAGTTTAACCCTCATACAACACTCCAAAACTCGACTACAAGATTCTACAACACACTAGTTTAACTCACTAGTAGGCTAAGTTAAAGCTTGACATTAGAATTAGAGCCCTAAAATACCTCCTCGTACCTTAAAATTAATGTATTGGGGTTAGAACGTCAAAGCTATACCCCCAAGGACCAACCCTAGGTCCTTGAGGGAAAGCCTCAAAGAGGCTACCTAGCAGTGACCCAAGGAGGGTACCCACACCTCGTGGGTGAGCCCATGCCCCGTTGAGGGAAGTCGTGCGTGAGGCCTGCCAAAAAAACTCCTAGAACTAGCCCCAGACCCCGATCCACGCTTCACGGTCCGTAGGTGAGGGGGTCGTGGTTTAAACCTGGAAGGTGGTTTTAGAGAGTTAGTTGAGTGGTAGTTTCAGGTTTTCCAATTTAATTAACCATTAAGTGACATTGTTTTGTATTATTTTAGACTTAGTATATAAGTGTTTAAATCACCAAAAACTTAGTCTTCTAAATCATAACTACCAAAGTTCCCAAATCAAAGCCTCTCCAATATTTCTCTATCTTAAACATCCATTGAAGAAGAAGAAGAAGTCAAGGTCTAGGGCTCATGAACTCATATTTTCTACCTAAATTCATGAGGAATATTCAACTAAGGTATGGTAATTTTGATTCATGGTTAACTTTTCATCCATGAAGTCCTTAAACTCTCAATTTCGAAGTAGAAAATTCTCAAAAAAGTTTTCATTGATTTAATTATCACAAATTATGATTGAATTATGATTATTATAGTTTTGATGAGAAAATCCCCCATGAATCCATATACTCCCTATAACCCTAGTTTGTGACTTGTGAATTGGGTGAATTGTAGTAATTATGAAATTGTACTTACAGTAGTTTAGTTCATTGAATCATGTCACCATCTATATCTAATGTGGTAATCCTAGATTTATTGGTTGAATGTGAACTATAGCCGAGAAGGGTAAAGCATGAGAATTGACTATATGTATGAGATTTGTGTGCATACAATTAGATTGCTTTGAGAGTAAAGTGAATACATTATAATCTAATTGTTGTGTTGAATGGATGATTATCCTTACTTTCACACATAGGAATGAATATCATATTGTGTGAAATGTTTGTCACATCTAGTGATTCTAAGGGTTGAAGACTAGTCTCCCCTAATGAATCTAGGAGCTTTAGTATGAGTTTGTTTGATTGAGTGTCAAGACACCTTTCCATATTTATCACTTTAAGTCAAGACTTAATATAAACTCAATGGGAAGCATGCTTAGCATCGAGTGGATAGTGATATGAGATGGAAGCCCTCACGATAGTAGAGGTCGGGTTTCTAGGAACAATCTCTTAGGATGGAAGCCCTTACATTAGTAGAGGTCGGGTTTCTAGTAGCAATCCCCTTATCCCATAAACTATGTGCCCTCATATGTCTTTTAGCTAGTGGATCCACCTAAGCTAAGAGTTGAGTTCTACCTTAGGAAAGTAGGACACCCCCTTTCGGTGTGGGGTACACACCGAATTTCATGATTTAGCTCTCATGGTCTATGTCGGTTAAAGCTAATCCCACTATGATAGAATGAACTAGAATTAGAGTTATGAACTATAATCACTTAATAAGTTTTCCTTACTGTGGGTAGGAGTATGGGATCTTATTAATACATTGCACAAGGATGCTTTGAGGGTACTTAGGGTTTGTTTCCTTTATGATGAGATGATCAATATGTTGAATATGCTTGTATCTTATGCTTTTACACTTATTTCCATGATGGTTCATAAACCTACTAAAGTGCATAGTTTCAACTAAAATGTCCCTTTTTTCGCATCTTGAATGGTTTTCATGCATAGCTACCATATTTAGTGCATTTTTGTACTAACTCATATTTCTTCTACATTTTTCTACAAAGTGTATGTTCCGGCGTTTGAGGTGGTTCCTTCTAGTTCGAGGCTTGGATTGACTATTCTCCAAAGTTTGTGGTATGTCTTCATGGATCCGAGGACAAGTGCTATATTGTTGTTTCATTTCCTTCATTGTACTAGATATTTTCAGATTTCCTATTGTAAGGGTTGTGCCCCTATTTTGAGACTTCGATTGTAGTAGATGGCTAAATGAAACTATGTCTAGACTTCCGCTTTATTTTGATGATTTTTTTCTTAAACACTTGAAAATGTGTTTCTATTCTTTATTATTGTTTACTTATGTGATGATGATATGCTAAATGGCTTACTTGGAGCCTTACGAGGTTCCATGTGCCATGTTATGTCTATGGGGTACCCTTGGGTTGTGACACTAATGCTAATCCATGGACCGTAATCAACTCCCACTGTTCCCTAAGCTCTGCCCGAATAAGAGCAAGTGCATCAACTGTAGCTCGATCTATCATCGACGAGACAACGACCTCAACCCAAGAAGCCCTCAAATTTGGCCGAAAGGGTAAGGTTTCCCATTTTGTAAAGCATGGACTGAGTCAAAGGGGGACGAGAGATAAGAGCAGGAGTAGTAGAGGTCAATGGGGTACGTATACCTGGTGGCTCGACTGTCAGAGTTTGTTGAGTTTGGCCAACCTCCATGGACTCCACATCAACTACTGGGGAAGTGTCCACCAGAGCTTTCTTCTTCTATACATCATCCTTCAAATACTCTATTTCAATCTGACGAATATCACAAGATGAAGAAGGAGTAACCTTAATATCCGTCTTTGCCACAAAAGGCACACCCGCTCGCGACACAAGGAGCTGATCAATATCAGAAATTATAATGAGGTTTGATTTTGTTTGGCCCTCATAGCCATGTCTTGTGCAATAATGCACCCTTGATTCAGCCTCTCCCGATCGATGATACATCCCAGAAGTGCAGCCTTCTGATTCCTAATAATGGACTCATTTTGTGAAGGCATCAACATGCTACTAATGAATTCGAACCAGCACCAAGCCACGATGTTGAGGTACTTCTTCTTAATAACAATCCCCACCCAATCAATAGGGGTGTGGCCTTACTGAGCAATGGGGCAAGCCACCCCATCAAGTCATCCAACGTCTGAGTCTTGATTTTATCACCCAGAGAGTGCCGATTCCGCACTATGGAATCTAGCTTATCATTGATATATGTTTCACTGCACTTCACCTTCTTCCCCCGCACCTCTACAAAATCAACCGGTGCCATCGATATAACCTTCTTTGTCCTTATGAGGATCAACTTGACGTACCCTTCATAGAACTTTCGAACCTACATAGGAATATATGAACTTTGAGGTTTTGTGAACTGCTGGAATCTGTCGTATCACAACCTCTCTGAAACATTGTGATATTTATCCACCACCCCATATGTGGAAAATTGTTTCTCCTCAAGTTTAGCCCTCAAGCCAACAAACTTTAAGTGAATCATTGACCGAGGAGGATTCACTAGAACAGGATGCATTTGTGATGCCTGTGGTGCCGGAGGTAGTGCCGGCAGGTCATGGGCTTCTTTAGAATGCAACTCTGAACGTTTTCTCTTTATCAACTCAGCTTCTGGCACCAATATATAAACTGGAGTGCTAGACCTCATAACCTCTTCATTCTTAGACACGGAGGAGATGAACTTGATGGAATCAATGTCCACACTATCATCATCATCTACCACTTATTTTTTACCCTTACCAATTGCTTGTGGAGGTTTACAATGAGTGGTTTGGGAAGTCTCAACATCTGCCGCAATCACAACCCCCTTTGTTTTCTTTATGGGTGGTGGACCCTATGGTTTGGCGTGTCATCGAGGTCGAGGGTAGTCCTCATCTATCACACGCTGAACATGAACCTTAGGTCTGGCATACCTATAAAAGTACACAAATAAGAAGAAATTTGATCGCAGAAGTTAGTGAAACAAAATTCACAAAAACATATTGCAGAACAGGAGGCACTTGTGATGTCTGTGTTGCTGGAGGTAGTGCCAGTAGGTCATGGGCTGGTTTAGAATGCATCTCTGAATGTTTCCTCTTTATCAACTCAGCTTCTGGCACCAGTGTATAAACTAGAGTGTTGGACCTCACAACCTCTTCATTCTTAGACACGGAGGAGATGAACTTGATGGAATCATTGTCCATACTATCTTCAGAACTATTGTTATCTACCACCTGTTATTTACCCTTACCAATTGCTTGTGGAGGTTTACAACGAGTTGTTTAGGGAGTCTCAACATCTGCCGTGATCACAACCCCTTTTGCTTTCTTTTTGGGTGGTGAACCCTACAGTTTGCGCCTCACCACGGTCGATGGTAGTCCTCATCTATCACACGCTGAGCAGGAACCTTAGGTTTGGTATACCTATAAAAGTATACAAATAAGAAGAAATTTGATCGTAGAAGTTAGTGAAACAAAATTCACAAAAAAATATTGTAGAGAAGCACACCGAAGCAGTTCGATGAGTTGTCGAGTCCACTAAGCGAGCAAAAGAAGCCTCACTAAATGTTACCGAATTTCCCAATGAAAATTTAGGTCAAAATGGTGATCTCAAGGTCGATCAGCAAGTTGCTGAGCTCACTCGACGAGCAAAAGAGACCTCATCGGATTTTACAGAAATTCATAGAAAAATATCAGTTCAAAATGGCGATATCCATCCCATTCGATGACTCGCTGAATTCACCTTGGCGAACTAAAAAGTCATCACTAAAAGTAACGGCGGCTCACCTTCATAAACCTGGACGCTAGGCAATGAAACTTACATTTAGCGACGCGCCGAACCAATTTGGTGAGCTCGACGAAGCCCGCCAAAATTGCCCAACAAATCACCTTGCTAATTTTTTTTTCATTCTCAATCAACAGCCTATGACAAACCATTTCAAAAAAAAATTCAAACAATTCTTAATAATCCACGATTGATTTCTAAGCCGGGGTACTCAAACATCCACTAAATTAATTCGAATTCAACCAAATGATGATTTTTCCCTTAAGAACGATGTCACCGAATCCATCATCGGGCAAATTCAAGTTATTTGAGTGAATTCGGGCTACTTAGATTCACCCACACATTACCCAATATGCAAAACCCACAATTTCAACATCTAACAAGAAACTTCAACAAATTGGCCCAAAAATTTGATTTAATATGTCCGTTTTCAATTTAAAACTATGCGAATCAACAGGCATACAATCAAGACACAAAATTTAACTAAGCAACAATAAGCCCATTAAACTACCCATTAGCATTTCAAGTATAGCACAAAAATAAACAAAATTCAAAACACCAACCTCCAATGTAGACAATGACGCAGACGCAACAAAAAGGAAGGGTAGAGGAATCATAATGATACTTCAGATGCAAATCACACGACACTTAAACAAAATTATAGTCTAAAGTTTGAGGGAAAGAGTAGAGGAGTTGGAAATTTAAAATAAAAAAAGAAAATTTCAATTTAAAAAATGAGAGACTCTTCAATGCGCTATTCGACGACCTCTCTAACATCACCGAATTAGTTCGGTGATCCACCGAATGGGCCTCAGTCTACCAATCTTGACAGAATATGAAGCCCTTCAGTAGGTACAAAGGGCGAACAGGGTCGGATTCGCCGACTGAATTCGGCGACACACTAAAAAGATACCTGTCAACCAAAAGTTACAGGGTTTTTAGCCCTACTGCAGGTGCAATGGGAGACATCAGTCTACCTGACCAATCAGACTTAGTGATTCAACGAGTGAGCTATTATCTCGCCCAAACTTTAGAACTTTCCTCAGTTTTGACCTACATGGGGTGATGTATTTGGGCGATTATGGGGGCAATTTGGTGACTCGTCAGTGTTATAGCCCGTCGCCCATTTTTATTTCTTCCAAAATATGAACTGTAGCCTGCGCATCCAACAAACCTTATACAAATAACAAAAAATAAAGCTTGGGTTGCCTCCCAAGAAGCACATTAGTTAATGTCGTGGTACAACGTTGACATGCATTCAAGCATCATCCAAATAAGCCACATCAATCTTAGTCACATTGGGTTATTCTCCAAAGTAAAGCTTCAACATTTCCCCATTCACTTTCAACATTGACCCATCTTCGTACTCAACTTCTATTTCCCCGTTAGCAAACACACGATTTACTTTGAATGGACCCGACCATTTTGACTTGAGTTTTCCCGAAAAGAATCTCAGACGAGAGTTGTAGAGCAACACAAGATCACCAACTTTAAACTCTCAATGAAAGATTTTGGTGTCATGCGATTTCTTCATTTTCTTCTTATAAAGGGAAAAACTCTCATAAGATCGAAGCTGAAACTCTTCCAAACCCTGGAGTTGGTCAACTCAATCCTTCGAGGCATCCTCCCAATTCAAGTGCATGGTCTTCAAGGCCCATACCTTCTTATGCTCAAGTTCAACTAGTTGATGACAAGATTTACCGAACACCAATTGATATGGAAACATAGCAATCGATGTCTTGAATGCAGTTCTATACTCCCAAAGAGCTTCATCTAACTTCCGGGACCAATTGGTTAAATTTACGTTAACGATCTTAGCCAAAATTCTTTTGATTTTTCGGTTTGATACCTCGACTTGCCTATTTTTTTGCGGATGATAAGGGGTGGAAACCTTATGCTTGACTCCATACTTTTTTAAGAATGATGCGTACATTCAGTTACAGAAGTGAGAGCTCCCATCACTAATGATTGCACATGGAGTGCCAAATCTCCTGAAAATGTACGGATTGAGGAATTGAACCACACTTCTCCTTTCATTATTGGGTAAGGTCCCCACCTCTACCTCTTTAGAAACATAATCAACAGCTACCAAGATGTATTTTTCCCCATAAGAACTCACAAAAGGCCCCATAAAATTGATTCCCCATCCATCAAACAACTCAACCTCTAGAATAGGAGTGAGAGGTCATTCCTTTGCTATACTCTATCTTGCTTTTGACATTGCACACATTTCCTAACAAGACAGTTCGCATGTTGATACAACGTTGGCCAATAATAACCACTTTGTAGTACCTTAGAAGTTGTACGCAATCCACTATGGTGCCCACCGACCGGTGACGCATGGCAAGCGTCACGAATAACATCTACTTCAACTTTCGGGACACATCTTTTAATCATGTGATCTGCATACTCCTAAAATAGGTAGGGTTAATCCCAAAAGTAGTTCTTCACATCGACAAGGAACCTCTTTCATTGGTAAAAAATCATCCCATCGGAAAGAATCCCACACACCACATAATTTGAAAAATCAGCATAACAAGGCAGAGTACCACTCGACACAACCATCACTGACTCATCGGGAAAGGCTTCTTTAATATTGTTTTTTTGAAAATAACCACATTTGTTTCAAGCCTCAACAAGTGGTCTGCCACTTGGTTTGCACACCCCTTTCGATCTTTGACTTCAAAGTCAAACTCTTCCAATAATAACACCCATCAGATCTACCTTGGCTTTGCATATTTCTTAGCCATCAAGTAGCGTAGAGAAGCATGGTCAGTGTTTACCACTACCTTAGTCCTTAAAAGATAAGCTCTGAATTTCTCAAAAGCATACACCACGGCTAACAACTCTTTCTCAGTGATGGTGTACTTCTTTTGAGCTACATTGAAGGTCTTTCTTGCATAGTAGATCGGGTGATATAAATTTCCTTTCTGTTAGACAAGTACAACCCCCAAAGCTACACCGCTCGCATTGCACATTATCTCAAATGGAATGCTCCAATACGGAGAAACAATGATAGGAGCCGAAATGAGCTTCTCTTTTAAAACCAAAAGTTCATTGACACAAGCTGTATCAAACTCGAAGACACTTTCCTTTTCAAGTAACTTGCAAAGAGGATAAATCACCGCAGAGAAATCTTTTGTGAACCTTCGGTAGAAACCCACATGACCCAAGAAGCTTCTAACAGCCTTAACTGAGATAGGAGGAGACAACTTGGCGATAACTTCAACTTTGGCTTGATCAACTTGTATTTCGTCTCCCGAAATTTTGTGCCTCAATACAATACCTACCTTGACAATGAAATGACATTACTCCCAATTGAGACCAATGTTTGTTACGACACATCTTTGTGAGACTCTACCAAGGTGCTCAAGGCACGCTTCTATTGTATCTCCCATAACCAAAAATTCATCCATGGGAACCTCCATCAAATCCTCTACAATATCAGCAAAAATAGAGAGAATACACCGTAGAATGTCGCCAGTGCATTACACAAGCTGAAGGGCATTCTTTTGAAATAAAACATCTTATATAGACATGTGAAGGTTGTCTTTTCTTGATCTTTCGGTGCAATGGATATTTTATTATAACGGGATTAGCCATCTAAGAAGAAATACCATCCACGACCCTGATGAGTCCACAAATTGGACTCATTTAGGGCTATATTTTAACATAACTTGTGTCCTCAAATGCTTATTTTATCTCAATATCTGATGAAAACCCCTAAGATTCAGGTATTTGAAGTTTGAAGGAAAGCATGGACAGTACTTCGCAAAAAGGAACGAAGAGGCTGAAAAAAGTAAGAAAATGAAGGCCTGATGATCACCGAGTCCACTTGGCAAATTGCCGAAGGGTCTTACTTCACCTTTTGTTCCATTGTGCTGAGCCCTGAAGGAAAGGATCAAGTCGGCGGAAAAAGGGAGCAGTCAATGCATCGCCGAGAAGTTCCGCGAAGCAGTACTATATCGCCCAATGACACAGAGCACGACGATGCCGAAGGGTGGTGGAAGATGGCGATGAACTACACCAAAGGGTGAATCACCGAGTTGATCGGCGATTCCGACTAATGTCGCAGAATGATCCACCGCAGCACAAAATTTTGAAAACTATAAATACTCGCTGAGAAAGAGATTTTAGTATTAGATTTTAGTGTCATATTCTCAATATAGAACAATTAAATTTTAGTACTTTTTATTTTTCTCTAAGTTTGAAGAGGGTTTTGAAAACTATAAACCAGTGTATCTCATGCTTTTGATTATTTATCTAATACATAACTGTAACAAATTATACAGTCAATCATGTATTATTTGTTGTTATGTATATCTAGTCTTTAATTTTTGTTTAGACTTACTTAAATGAGAAGGCTATATATCTATAAACATTACCCAATAATACTCATGATACATAAAACCTAATTTTCTATAACTAAATCATTGAGTATCAAATTTACTGATGTGTATATGATACATCACTATGTCAAATTCGACTAATTCACTATGTATTAGATCTTGTTATATATCTTTAGTTTGTTTAAGTATTGTTCATATTATTTAATACAGGGTATGAAATACGTTATCAAACAAATTTCATTTCACTTGTTAAGATTTGGTACAACCTACAATGCAAATTTTATTTTGTCGTTACCTTTGCTGAGTATCTCGGTGATGGAATTTTGATCCCACCTAATAAATTTCAAGCTAATTACCATCGTACAAAATATACAGCACCGTTATGTAAATATGGTAGCTAAAAGGCCGATGGAGGTTATTTTAGTGAAAAAGATAAATCACCCAAAGCTAAGGGTCATTTCATACCACCTAAAGAAGATTTGGTTAATGTAGAGTAGTTATACTCCCTTGACGTAAACACGAGACCTTGGATCATGAATGACCCCAAGCTAACCCTGAGTTGGCATATCATAAGCAGAAATGAATATATCTATGAAAATTAAACTGATGCGGAAGCTAAATCATGATATAAATAATAGTGGGGAATACCCAAAGTTGATCTGAATATATAAAATATTTTTGAGTTTAATAACAAATGAAAGCTCAAACTTAATTCTAAAGTTGAATCTAAACTATGGCTGAAAAAGCCTCTACTAACTAAAGTTGTAGGAGATGACCCCAATTAACTCTAGCAAATACTAAAACCTAAAATGAAAAGACTAAATATAAGAAACATGTCTATTGTCCTCAAAGTATGAGGACTCACCACTGAAGCAGCTGAAATGGAGATCGGGAGCTGATCTATACATGATTGGGATGCTAAGTACCTGAGCCTACATCAATAAAGGATGTAGTGCAGAGTATGCGTCAGTACTTGGAATGTACTGACCATGCATGATAGGATAAAAGCTGAACAAAACATACTAAGATATAATATAATCTGAACATGCTGGAAAATACTAAAAACATACTGAATTGAACTGAACTGAATGCAATGACAAAGAACATAACATGTTGAAACTGAATACTAAAGTATAACTGAAAACCTGATCAAATGCACTAAAGTATGAATGTGGGAGCTACTAATAACCGATATAAAACCACGTGAGCTAAAGCGTGGAGTCCGATGTATACGCCCCATCGAGAGGACCCAATATACCTTGCCAAGGGTAGAAAGGCATGACTGGCGTGATCAATAAATGTGATGCCCACAGAGGGGACTTATAAACCTACGGGGCACATATTTCTGGGACTATACGGGTACGTTAAACCCTAGTCCACTCGGTGTTAAGTCTACTCCCAACTAGAAATGTGCACAATGTAACATAACTGAATTATACTTGATAGCTCAATATTCTGACATGCTAACGAGGATGCAAAATTTAAGTACTCATAATGAAACATTCAAAATTGAAGCATGTCTATCTGTTTAGCTGACCTAGCTAGTGTAATTCATGAACTAAACGAATCTACACAAGTAGGGTTCTAAGTTTCATGCAGGGAATAAGCAACAATGTTACAAAAACATGATAATATGATTTATAATACCATAACAACTAAATCGCAACAATTATCTAAAGTTCTGGAGACCCTACGTCTAAACAATGCATAGGGAATCAAGATTTTGACTGAATTCTAGGGACCTAGTGGAAGAAAGGAATCCACTAGTGAAATCCCACACACCTGGGGACGAAATATACGGTGAAATCCTTGGATTTCGGGACTGGAACTGAAGAAAACTTGTTGTGGGCAGCTCGACTTTTTCCTCTGTTGTGATCTAACATCGATGAATTTCACTGAATGGATCGACTAGGGTAGGCTCTGATTATGTTACTAGGCTAAAACTGGCCAAAACTACATAGTTTAGGTATCCAATGCATAGGGGAAAAGACCCAACGAACCCTTATTTAAAATCTAGAGAGGCTGACCACAACCCCAGTACGGACTGTCACTAGGACTATGGCCTGTCGACTGGGTTGTGGTCTGCTGGCCAGTGGCTACAGGCTCTGAAGTGACCTTCTATGGGTGCCACCATTGTTTGTCGTCAGGACCACGGCCCATGAAGGGCTCCGTGGTCTGACGTCTGAGCCTGGTGAGTGCTGAATGGCTCCCATGAGCCCTTTCATGGCTCGTGAGGTGATCCATGGCCTGTGAAGGGCTCTGTGGTCTAGCTCTGCTGGAAGGGTATGAACCACAGGCAGGTCGACGAACTGTGGTTCCTTTCATAGTCCGTGAACCGTGTTGTGGTTCACTGTTCTCTGGTGTTTTTCTTCTACACAGTGTAAGTCTGAGTTCCAAGGTAATACAATATTTCCCCCTTGGGAACATTAGCCCTCGAATGAAGCCTAAACTAGTTGAGTAATGGAGGGAAGGAGCTGCAATCCCTACCACGAAGTACTAAGACCTGATTCTTGATTGAACTGAGTTCCAAGAATATGCAATTATGCTGAAAATGGAAGAACAACTAAAGGAACTTGATACTAAGACTGAATTTATGCAAGAGTAAGATAAGATACTAGAGAGTAACTATTACCTCCAACTAAAATGGAATCGGAAGGAAAGGGATAAGGATACTTGGCCTTCATGCTGCTTCTTGATACGCTCAAATTACACCTTCCTAAAGAAGTATAAGCTATAGTTGTCAAATAAAGAACCCAACTTATAGGTTGGTGTAATACCCCAGAAACTAGTAGATTAAACTAGAGCCTTAAGTTAGGGTTCTAGAGTTTTATATAAAGAATAGAGTCGTAGATAAGACTTCCCATACTTGAATGAGGAGTTTGGGGTTAAACGTCAAGGCATGTGTTACACCCCGTAGTTTAGAAGACCATCTAGGGTTTGGTTGAGGGTCACAAAGGCAAGTGCCAAGGCAAAGGGGAAAAGCCTAAACCAAAGGCCATGGCTGCCCCAACCTTGGCAAGGTACTGTCTCAAGTTCACGAACACTACCACGAGCAGTGGTCTTGACCATGGTTCGTGGGAGGTCTTGTGAAGGTCCCTTAGAGTTATGGGGGGGGGGGGGGGGAAGTCCTTGAGGCG
>JAJOOR010031264.1:0-23057 GCA_036250505.1 Solanum acaule | reverse complement strand
AGTTGAATGTGTGGGAGAGGGTTTAGGATTCACTCTCTCGAGCTGAACCCACGACAACCCAATAACCACAGACTATCGATTCAGTAGTTTTGGTTTTACAACCTCTCTCTCGAGCAAGTCAAAAACACGAAGATAAAATTGTATTTGCAACTACAACCCCATTAAATTCAAACACAACTACTGAACGAAATCACCTTTAAACAGCAAAATAACTATATATAAGCAATACCCAACAGTAAATTCAACCCATATTCACATAATCACACCCCAAGAATTGGGGATTTAGCTAGACATAGTAAAGAGATAGAAATCGATACCGAAAAGTGTTTCCATCAAATAGGTACGATAAATATTGTCTTTACACACATCAAGGATGAAGAATCTTCAATACCCACTTCCAAATAATTAGAAAATGGAAATCTTCAACTCTTTAAAGCTAAGGAGAATTGTCTCCAAAAACTAAGTTCTAAAATTGAGTTCTGAAATGTAAAACTTAAAAATTGCATGCTAAACTAAAATTCAAAAAATTATTTATAGTTGTCAAAAAGTGTGCTGCGAAGGATCACTTGGTGCAGTTGGTCGGGATCGCTGATCCACTCGGTGATCCGCCCTTTAGTTTGGTTCATCGCCTTCCTGCATTGTCCTTCAGCAACTTCACGCTCTGTAACTTTGGGTGATATGGCACTCCCTCGTTGAACTATTCGGCGACTCGCCAATTGATCCTTTCTATCACCTATTTGATTTTATCCTTCAGGGCTTGGCACACTGGAACATTGGGCGAGACCAAGGATTCGGCGACTCGCCCAATGGTTTAGGCGATCCTCAGGCCTTCTTTTCTTCGTTCTTTCAGCTGCCTTGTTCCTTTTTGCTCAATAGTGTCCATGCTTTGTCTTTAACTCCAAATACCTGAAACTCAAGGATTTTCATCATTATTGAGACAAAATCTGCATTTGAGGACACTAAATCTATCAAAATAAAGCCCTAAAAGAGTCCAAATCATGGACTCATCAGGCACTGAGATACTACTATTCCACTCTAACACTGGCTCGTTTGGAAACTCAAACCGAACGATTTTGGTTATACAATCGACTGAGGCATAACAGGAATGTAACTAATCCATGCCTATAAGCGGTGGCTTATGCTGTTGAAAGCCTAGCTCATCTTAGCATGGCATATATGTATCCCCTGATAATGATCATTCCTATTCGATATCATGAATAGGTATGCCTGTCAACCATTTCTATATGCGAGATGGAGGGCAACTTTGATTTGGAGCTATTCCCATTAGGCTACTTTCTGCTCTCCTTGTCGATATAGTGCATCTTACAGGGCGCCTTTCATCAAGTAAAGGCTCGTGATAATGCTCTTATGGAACTAGGCTCTCTTACTCTACAAGATCTGCTGAGGTTGACTTTCTGGGAGACTGTGACATCGCAATTTATGTATACCCGTCTAGATATAACTGGGTCACCAACTGTAGTAGAGATAGAGAAGGGTTCTGAGAGAGTTTCTATACTGACACTAAAATTTACTACTATATAGAGAGTTACAAAAACAGTGTAGCCCCTTGATCTAACAATGCATAAACATCTAAATGAAAGACTCGCAACGTACCAGTGACCACATCAGGAGAATCTTCCTGATCCTGGCAAGCCTGGAGAGTATACAACCTATTTTGGCACTGACCGCCACCTATACCAGAGGAATCACCCTGGTGAGTTGGATAACCTGTTGGGGCTGCTGGAGCAGTAGACTGAGTCTTATTATTATTACCTCCTTGCCCCTATCTAGAAAAAGGGCAATCTTTCAACCTATGGCCATATTGACCATACCTAAAGCACCCTTCCTTTCCTGCAAGACACTCGCCTGGATGGTTCTTACCACACTTTGTACAAGTTGGGAAAGTCTTGTTAACTGTAGCACTCCCCTAAGACTTAGAGCCTGATGCCCTACTTTTCTGATCCTGTCGAAACCTGGAGGATGGAGCACTAGCTGATGAAAGTGTTGGGGCTGTAGACCCCTGTTGAAACTTTGAGCGATTTCCACTACCTGATTTCTATAGAGATCACTCATAGTTACCTGTTCTAGCCTTCTTGTTATCCTTAGCCAATTCCCCAAGCTTGTCTCCCTTAACCTGCTGAGCATGAGTCATAAGCTTAGAGATATTCATATCTTCTAGCAGCATAGCATTCCTACACTCTATTTCCACTAAGTCGGATATCCCAAATAGAAACTTACTCATTTGTGCCCTCGGATCAGCAACCATATGTGGAGCATACCTTGAGAGTTGGGTGAACTTAAGTCTGTACTCTTGGACTGACATGGTACCTTGCCTCAAATTCATGAACTCTTGTGCCTTAGCTTCTCTGAACTCCCTTGGGAAGAACCTGTCTAGAAAAGCTCCAGTAAAACATTCCCAAGTAATAGGAACTGCATCCGTACCCCTGTTTTACTGAGTAAACCAAATGTGAGCTACATCCTTAAGCTAGTAGGATGCCATCTCTACCCTATCATTACATATTACTTGCATCACTCTAAAGATTTTCTTAACCTCATCAATGAAATTATGTGGGTTCTCACCAACCTGCGACCTAGAAACTTCGGCAGATTCATCTTAATAAAATCTTGAACCCTGGCTGTTTCTGACCCATTATTAGCATTAATAGGAACTGGGGCCTGCTGATTGTTCTGATTGGACATACTTTGAGCTAAAAGTTGAATAACATTCTAAAACTCTACATTCGAAACCTCACGGTCTGGAACGACAGGAACTGTGTTAGCATTGCGGGCATAAGCACTCCTTGCGTAAGCTCTATGAGAAGGCATGATCTGAAACGTATAACGATAAATTAGAAAGGATATCATACCTATGCATAATAAGAATATAGAGAAAGTGAAGTTTTTCCTAAAACACTTCGTAGCCTCCCTCTCATTAGATGTGGTGCACTTCACACCCATGAAATAGACTCTACTTATTGAGGCTTTTCAGACATCCTAGGACTCTAAAACCTAATGCTCTAATAACAAGTTTGTCACGCCCCGAGGCTACCCCCTTGACATAAACACATGACCTAGGATCACGAGTGACCCCAAGCTAACCCTGAGCTGGCATATCATAAGCATACTAAAACAACTAAATAAAATATACTATGCGGAAGCTTAGAACAAGATATAACTCAATGTGGGGAATACCCAAAACTAATCTGAATATACATAATTTGCTATGAGTTTAGTGATACTGAACAATCACTCAAAACTAAAGTTGAATCTAATACTATGTCTGGAAAAGCCTCTACTCACTAGAATTGTTGCGACATACCCCTAGTTAACTCTAGTAAAATTAAAAGAGAAATAAAAGAATGAATGTGAAAAACAAGTCTATTATCCTCGAAGTATGAGGACTCACCACTGAAGATGTTGAATACTGATCGGGAACCGATATATGCATGATCTGGATGCTGAGTACCTGAACCTACATCATGAAAGGTTGTAGCGCAGAGTATGCGTCAGTACTTGGAATGTAATGAGCGTGCATGATATAGAATATAGTTGAACAAACATATAACTGAACCAAACATAATTGAGAAATGATATAACTGAATATGAATGTAAATGCTGCAATATACTAAAAAGCGAAACTGAATGCAATGACCAAGTACTAAATCATGACTATGACATGATAACTGAATACTGAAGTATAAACTGAAAACCTGGTCAAATGCACTAAAGTCTAACTGTGGGATCTACTATTAACCGACATAAAATCAGGTGAGCTAAACGTGGAGTCCGATGTATACGCCCCATTGAGAGGACCCAATATACCTTACCAAGGGTATAGAGGCAATACTGGTGTGATCACTAAATATGATGTTCACAGAGGGGACTTACAAACCTACGGGGGCACGTAGCTTTGGGACTATACGGGTACGCTGAACCCTAGTCCAACTCAATGTTAAGCCTACTCCCATCTGGAAATGTGTACAATACAACATAACTGAAAGGTACTGGATAACTCAATATTCTGACATGCTAATTGAGAATGCAACATTTAAGTACTAATAATGAAACATTCAAAATGTGAGGCACGTATATCTGTCTATTGACCTAGCTAGTGTAATTCCTAAACTAAACGAATCTACACAACTAGGGTTCTAAGTTTCATGGAAGGAACTAAGCAACAATATTACGAAAACATGCTAATCTGATTAGAACACTATAACAGTTAAATCACAACAATTCTCTAAAGATCTAGAAACCCTAGGTCTAGACAATATGTAGGGAATCAAGAGTTTGACTAAATTCTAGGGACCTAGTAGAAGAAAGAAATCGACTAGTGAAATCCCACATACCTGGTGATGGAATTCACAAAGAAATATTTCAATTTCAGGGCTGGAACTGAAGAAAACTTGTTGCGTTTTCTTAAGAAAGCTATCGCCTGTTTCTTCCCTTTTTATTCTATGTTTTGATGAATTTAGAAGAATGATCGACTAGGGTAGGTTCTGATTAAGTTACTAGGCTTAAACTGAGTAAAACGACGTAGTTTAGGGGTTAAATGACATAGTTTAGGTGTCTAGGGGTAAAGACCAAACGACCCCTAACTTAAAATTTGACAAGGCCGACCACGAACCCTATGATGCCCCGTGAAAGGGACCACGGCCCGTCAAGTGGGTCGTGGTTTGTTGGCCAGTGTACTGGTTTAGAGAGGGGGTCGACCATGAGCCCTACCACGGCCCGTGTGAAGGACCATGGACCGTGAAGACCACTGTGGTTCGTCACTTGGGCTGGTGGCCTGCTGGCTCAAGTCCACAGACCTTCCCACCGCCCGTCGTCAAGACTATGGTCCATGGAGGGCTCCGTGGTCTGATGCCTGAGATTAAGAGGTTCTGTCTCACTCTCACAAGCCTTCCCACGGCTCGTGTGGTAGTCCACGGCCCGTGAAGGGTCCCGTGGTCCATCATTTCTGGGTGGACATGAACCACGGGCAGGTCGACGGACCGTGGTTCCTTTCACGGCCCATGAACCCTATCGTGGTTTACCAAATTTTGTTGTTTTTTGCTGCAAAGTCCAAATCTGATTTCTGAGGTGTTACAAGCTTGGTAAAATGGGTATGAAATAGATGAAAACCCCTCGACGAACCTCCTATAATAGCCAGCCAATCCCAAGAAACTCCTAATATTAGTTGGAGATGTGGGTCTTGGGCAGTTCTGCACCACCTCTATCTTTTTAGTGTCAACTCGAATTCCATCACCGAAAAAAATATGGCCTAAGAATGCCACAGACTCAAGCCAAAATTCACACTTGGAAAATTTAGCATACAACTCTTTATCTTTTAGAGTTTGGAGAACTATTCTGGGGTGACTAGCATGATCTTTCTCATTCCTCGAATAGATTAGAATGTCATCAATGAATACGATAACAAACACATCTAAATAAGGCTTGAATACTCTGTTCATTAGATCCATGAATGTTGCAGGTGCATTAGTCAAACTAAAGGACATTACTAGGAACTCATAATGACCATAGTGGGTCTTGAAAGCTGTCTTAGGGATATCACTTTCTCTTACTCTCAATTGATGATAGCTAGATTTGAGGTCTATCTTAGAAAAACAAGTGGCACCCTGAAGTTGATAGAAGAGATCATCAATTCTCAGAAGAGGATACTTATTCTTGATAGTAACCTTGTTCAACTGACGGTAATCTATACACATTCTAAGAGAACCATTTTTCTTTCTGACAAATAAGACCAGAGCGGCCCAAGGTGAGACACTTTGTCAGAACCCAAAGGTACCCCCTAGATGTAACATGGCGTATGGAACCCTGAAGGACTCTATACAAGCCACTTAGCATATCATAACATAAGCAATAGAACAATTAGAGTAAAATTGTATTTCAAGTCCAAGTCTAAAATTTTCATAAAATACAAAAGCGGAAGTCTAGACTCTAAGTCTAAACATAGCCATCTATTACAATTGTTCAAATGAAAAGGGGCACAATCAATACAACATAGTCCAAAAGGAATTACAAGAAATGAAACTACAAGTGAAACATCCATCCTCGAATCATGAGGACTCACCACAAGTTAGGAGAATAGTCGAATCCAAGTTTTTGCCCAATGATGACCACCTTAAGAACCAGACCCTACACATTTGGAAAAAGTAAAGGAAAAGTAGGCATTAGTACAAAAATGCAACAAGTATGATAGTCATGCATAAAAGCTTGAAAACATGCTAAAAATGACATTTTAGTTGAAAACATGCACTTTACCAAGTTTAGGGATCATCATGAAGATTAGTGTGAACAAAGTCATGAGCATAGTCAATATATAGATCATCATAACATATTGGAACATACCATAAGTACCCTCAAATCATACTTGGGCAATGCATGAATAAAACCCCATAAATCCCACCCATGCGAAGTAAAGATTCTTGAGTAACCATAGTTCATAATTCATATTCTTTGTTCATAATGTTGTTGTGGTGAATAAGCCTTAACTGACATAGACCATGTGAGCTAAACATGGAATCCAGTGATTCCCACACCGAAAAGGGTTGTTCTACTTGCCTAAGGTTGAACCATAATCTTAGAGGTGGATCCACTAGCTAAATACCTATGAGGGCTCATAGTTTATGGGATAAGGATATTGCTACTAGAAACCCAGACTAAACTAAGGTCTAAGATTTCCATTTCATGAGACATACTTTGGGAACCCAGACTCAACTAAGGTATAAGGAACCCATTTGGAAAGCCGGACTCAACTAGGGTAAAAGCTTTCCTTGGAAGCTGGACTCAACTAGGGTAGAAGCCTCCATCTTATACACTTGGTACTAAGCATTAATTCCTACGGAGTACATATTAAGTCTTGACTTAAGTTCATATCATAGATGAATGTCTTGACACTCAATCCAACATAATTCATAAGATAGCTCATAGATTCAATAGGTGAGAATAGCCTTTCAACCTTAGAATCATCATATTGTGAGAAAACCATTCACATCATATCATATTCATACATAGGTGTGTAAATGAGAATAACCTTTCAATTGCACAAAATGAGATCATAAACATAATCACTTTACTCTCAAAGTGTTCTTAAAGCATATACATAAATCTCAGAACCTTGCATAATTCTCATATTTTGCCCTTCAAGGAGCATAGATCATATTCAATCAACAAATCTAGAATTCACTACATTAGACATATATATAATTATAATTCAAGTAGTTCAATTACTACATGCATAATTCTATAATATTCTACTTGCATCAATCAATACCCACACTTTGAGATCCAATTTGGGAAAATAGGGGAATTCAACATAAAACCATATAAAATCATCAATTTATCCATAATAAAACATAATTCAATCATTAAAAATGAATTTGAAATGAATCCATGACATTGAAGTCAAACCCTAACTTTTGGGTTTTCTAACTGTGAAATTGAGGTTTTTGAAAGGGCTCCATGGATGGATTCTATCCATGGATGAAGAGCTACCATACCTTAGCAATGAAATCCAACGAATTTGAGTAGAAAAGCTTGCTCCTTGAACCCTAGCCCAAACTTACTTCTTCTTCTTTCTTAAAGTTCTAGAGAGAGAATTTTTGGTGAAGAGTTGGTTTTATTTTGGAATTTAGAAATAATGAGGAAGATGACTTAATTTAGGGGTCTAAAATACTTATATAATTAGTCTAATTTAGATTAAAACGACATCACTTAGTATTGATTAAAACCGGGAAACCCCAAAGTACCCCTAAACTTAACTGCTAAAAGCAGTTCCAGGCCTCACCCACGACCCCTCAAAAATGGACCGTGGTTAGACCCACGACCCGTGCTGCTAAAGTGTGGGTTGGGGTTAAAAGAGTGAATTTTCAGGGCTTGACCTACGCCCCCCTCACCCATGATCGTGGACTGACCCATGAGGCATAGGTCACCTTCGTGGGTCACTGTCCAGGCAGATTTTAGGGGCCCTCCTCAAGGACCCATGTTTGGTCCTTGGGGGTCGTACCTTGACATTCCAATATGAAACACTTTATTTTTAAGTACAGAGGGTTATGTTTACGACTCTAACCCTCACATGAAGCTCTAGTTTAGCCGACTAGTTTCTGAGGTGTTACAATATCTCCCCCTAGGGAACATTCGTCCTCGAATGACGATCTAGACACCTTATGGTAGTAAAGACTCAAGACTAGCAGCCCATCATACATGCAACATCAAAATAATGCACAAATCAAAGGAGGAAACTTCAACTCCAACTCAAACATAATCAATTCATCACAAGGGAGTAAGAACTACATCTAACAACCCATTATGCATGAAAACTCAACATTTAACATATTCATAGGAGGAACTACCTTCTCCAATTAAAGGCATGCTCAACACAAATTCATGGAGCCTTTATGCCATATATTTTCAAAAAGCATAACTAAAGCATGTTCAACAATTAATCTCATGAAGCATCTAGGTAACTCATACTCAATGCCAAACAACATAACGAAATTAATCATAAAAACTCATTTTCTTACTAAACATGAATTTTCTCAAAAACATGCATAACATAAGGAAATCATGGAAAAACTCATAAAATACACATGACTCCCTAAACAAGGAAAACTCAAGAGGAACTACTTACCTCAATCTAGGGTAGGAGTAGAAGGAAAAAGATGAGGATAGTGGGACTTCATATCGGCCTCGGCCTCCCAAGTAGCACCCTCAACTAAGTGATATCTCCATAAAACCTTCACGAATATTATTTCCTTGTTTCTCAACCTTTTAAGTTGCCGGTCTAGGATCTCTACCGAAACTTCCTCATATGAAAGAATTTCATCAACCCCCAACCCTTCTAATGGGATAATGGATGCCGGATCTCCAATACACTTCTTGAGCATGGAAACATGAAACACCGGATGCACCGGAGCCAACTCATTTGGCAAATCTAACTCATAGGCAACTTTCCCAATACGTTTCAAAATTTGGTAAGGGCCCACATACCAAGGACTAAGTTTTCTCTTCTTGTCAAACCTCATCACACCTTTCATAAGTGAGATTATTAGATAGACCCAATCATTAACTTCAAATTCCAGATCCCTTCTCCTTACATCGGCATAAGATCGACTTTTGCCGACTTTGGGCCATCCTCAACCTCTCTCTAATGAGTCAGACTTTCTCAATGGCCTCATAAACTAGTTCGGGGCCTAGTAAGGCAACATTCCCTACCTCAAACCAACCAATGGGAGACCTACATCTCCTACCATACAAGGCTTCAAAGGGAACCATACCGATAATTGAGTGATAGCTATTATTAAAGGAAAACTCTATTAATGGCAAGTGGTCATACCAATCACCCTTGAAGTCTATAACACATGCCCTTAACATATCTTCCAATGTTTGGATAGTATGCTCTGCTTGCCCATTGGTTTGGGGATGAAAAGTCATACTAAGCTTAACTTTAGTGCCAAGACCTTTTTGGAATGACTTCCAAAAGTGTGAAGTAAATTGAGTACCCCGATCAAAAATAATAGATAAGTGAACCCCCATGCAACTTCACTATCTCTCTTATATACAACTTATCATAGTCATCCGCTGAAAAAGAAACCTTGACGGGAATAAAGTAGGTTGATTTTGTCATCTGATCTATAATGACCCAAATAGAATCATGTTGCCTTCAGGTGCGAGGCAAACCCACAATAAAATCCATATTCACCTCTTCCCACTTCCAAGTGGGAATACCTATATCTTGGGATAAGCCTCCCAGCCTTTGATGCTCAACCTTAACTTGTTGACAATTCGTACATTTGGCCATAAATCCCGCAAGATCTTTCTTCATCCCGTTCAACCAATAGACTTCCCGTAGATCACGGTCCATCTTGGTGGCTCCCGGGTGAATAGAATATCGAGAACTATGGGCTTCCTCTAAAATTTGTTCCCTTAAGCCATCAACATCCAGAACACATAAGCGACCTTGGTACCAAAGAGCACCATCTCTCCCTTGGGATAAAGCCTCAACAGATTTCTTAAGTACCGCCTCTTTCATTTCTACCAAAATGGGATCAAGGTCTTGCTTTGCCTTCGCATCCATCACAAAGGACGATTCAGACCCATTATGAACCATGACACCACCCTTGGTGGAATCCACTAGTTGAACACCTAACCGAGCCAACCTATGAATATCACGAACCAATTCTTTCTTACCATCAATAACATGAACCACACTACCCATAGACAAACCGACTAAGATCATCCGCTACTACATTGGCCTTGCCGGGGTGATAAAGAACACTCATGTCATAATCCTTCAATAATTATAACCACCTTCTTTGGCGAAGATTCAATTTCGTTTGACTAAACACATATTGTAAGCTCTTGTGATCGGTAAACACATCAACATGTACCCCATAAAAATAATGCCTCCATATTTTTAAGGCAAACACAACTGCCGCTAACTCAAGGTCATGGGTAGGATAATTCGTCTCATGGACTTTAAGTTGCCTTGAAGCATAGACAATCACCTAACCATTTTGCATAAGCACACATCCCAACCCAACTCTAGAGGCATCACCATACACCACAAAACCATTCATATCTTCCGATAAGGTCAACATCGGAGCAAAAGTAAGTCTATATTTCAACTCTTGGAAACATTTCTCACAAGCATCCGACCATACAAACTTAGCCTTCTTTTGAGTCAAAGCCGTCAAAGGAGAAGAAATGGAAGAAAAACCTCAACAAATCTCCTTTAATAACCGCCCAAACCCAAGAAGCTTCTAATGTTTATCGATGATAGAGGTCTAGGACAACTCTTGATCGCATCCGTCTTCTTAGGATCTACCTCAATACCCTTACTTGACACAATATGACCAAGGAATGCTACAGACTTTAACCAAAACTCACACTTGCTAAACTTTGCAAAAAGGTGATGGTCTTTAAGAACTTGCAACACAATTTGCAAATGGTCCACATGTTCATTGTCTCCATGAATAGATCAAAATATCATTGATAAATACTATCACAAACATGTCAAGATATTGTCGGAATACTCTATTTATTAAGTCCATGAACGCCACCGGAGCATTAGTCAAACTAAAGGACATTACTAGAAACTCATAGTGACCATATCTTGCTCGGTAAGCTTTAGAATATCAACTCCTCTCACCCTCAATTGGTGATAAGCCGAACGAAGATCAATCTTAGAGAAATAACTAGCCCCTTGAAGTTGGTCAAAAAAGCCATCAATTCTTGGAAGGGGATACTTGTTCTTAATAGTCACCTTGTTCAATTGGCGATAATCGATGCACATTCTATGAGATCCATCTTTCTTTCTAACTAACAACACTGGAGCACCCCATGGAGAGATACTCGGTTGAATAAAACCCTTGTCTAATAGATCCTTCAACTGTTCTTTTAACTCATTTAACTCTGCCGAAGCCATTCTATAAGGAGGAATGGAGATAGCTTGCGTATCTAGAAAAAGGTCAATACCAAAATCAAAGTCTATAAACCTTCTTAGCCACCACAGAATCACCAATGGGGTATAGATCGAAAAAGGTTCTAATAACTCTTTCGGAGGAACATCAAACCTCCTTGCCACAAAAGGCGTCACAAAATATAAAGTAGCACCGGGATCCTATAAGGCATACACATTAATAAGAAAGACTTTTAAAATAACGGTCACTACATCCGGGGAGCTCTCTTGGTCACCTCGGGTTTGGAGAGCATATAAGCGGTTTTTCTTGGGAGCACGAAGTTTGAACCGCTAGGAGGAGCTTGCTTGCCCTCTCTTTCTTGAACCTTAAGCATCGGGCAATCTCTCATTTTATGACCATTTTCCCACAACCATAGCAACAATTTGAGCCAACTAGGCACTTACCCTCATGTTTTCTTCCACACTTTGAAAAAGTAGACCTAGCAACATAAGAACCACTACCATTACCTCCTTGAGGTTTAGAGTTAACCCTTGGAGAATTAAAGGAGCCTTGGTTGGAAAACCTTTGTTTGAACCTTGGTCGACCTTGTCCATCAGACTTAGCATTGGAGAAGTTCCCATCACCGATCCTTGCTCTTTTCACCTCCCTATTCTTTTCTTTGAGTTTCTTATCCTCCATTTGTTGGGCGTACACCATAAGACGTGAGATAGCCCTATCATGATGGAGAATTGTCCTACGACATTCTTTGACTACTAAGTCGGACACGGCCGTCAAATACCTACTCATCATATCCCTTGAATCCGCCACCATAGCTGGAGCATACTTGGACAATTGAGTAAACTTTAGAGAATACTCTTTCACACTCATACCTCCTTGATGAAGGTTAATGAACTCTTCCACCTTAGCTTTCCTCAACTCTCAGGAAAAGAACCTACAAGAAATGCCGATTTAAACAATCCCACTCTATGGGACCCGCTCCTACCGGCCTACTATTCTTCTATTAATTATACCATACTTGAGCAACACTTTTCAATTGGTAAGAGGCTAACTCCGCTTTCTCTACCGAAGTCACCCTTATAATAGCAAGTACTTTATAAACCTCTTCCACAAATTCTTGAGGATCCTCCCCCACTTTTGAGCCATGAAACTCGAGGGAGGGGGCGTTCATTCTTGCAAAATCCCTCACTCTCAAAGCCGCCGAATTCACATTAGGATTCACATGAGCAATGACCTCTCTATTGGCTTGGGCCGTCACAGGCTGGGCTTAAGCCGTCACAACTTGAGCTTAAGCCATTATGGCTTGGGAAAACATTTGAAAAGCTGACCTAACCTTCACATGCGACATAGCCGAAGGATGAATCAGAGCTTGAGGAGCTTGAGGAACTTGAGGAGATCCTTCTTTCACATTGTCTTTCTTAACCGTTCTTGTGAATTCCCTTCGAGTAGTCATATCCTTTAGACCATCGAATAAGGATTGGAAGAAAGACCTTATAGAGTTAAACTCTATCGCATGACTTAAGAGTAATGAAATAAGTTGAATTTCCTAATCATCTTATAGCCTCTCATTCATAAATATAATGCGCTTCACACTGATGAACAAGACTCTACTAGATGTGGCTTATGAGACATGATATGATCCCATAATCATTCTAAACCTTGTGCTCTGATACCAAGTTTGTCATGACCCAGGGGTACCCCCTAGATGTAACATGGCGTATAGAACCTGAATAACTCCATACAAGCCACTTAGCATATCATAACATAAAAAATAGAACAATAAAAGTAAAAATGCATTCCAAGTCCAAGTCTAAAATTTTCATAAAAGATAAAAGCGAAAGTCTAGACTCTAAGTCTCAACATAGCCATCTATTACAATAGATCAAATGAAAAAGGGTACAGCCCATACAACATAGTCCAAAAGAAAATACTAGAAACGAAACTACAAGTGAAGCATTTGTCCTCGAATCATGAGTACTCACCACAAGCTAGGAGAATAGTTGAATCCAAGCTTTAGCCCAATGATGACTGCCTTAAGAACCGGACCCTACACATGGGTAAACTATAGGAAAAGTAGGCGTTAGTACAAAAATTCACCAAGTATGATAGACATGCATAAAAACCTTGAAAATACGCTAAAAAGGACATTTTGGTTGAAAACGTGCACTTTACCAAGTTTAAGGATCATCATGAAGATTAGTGTAAAAGAATAAGTAATGAGCGTAGTCAACATATAGATCATCATAACATAATGGAAACATACCATAAGTACCCTCAAAGCATACTTGCGCAATGCACAAATAAGACCCCATAAATCCCACCCATGTTAAGTAAAGCTTCTTGAGTAACCATAGTTCATAATTCATATTCTTGTTCATAATGTTGTTATATGGAATAAGCCTTAACCGACATAGACCATGTGAGCTAAACATGGAATCCAGTGACTCCCACACCGAAAAGGGTTGTTCTACTTGCCTAAGGTAGAACCATATTCTTAGCTTAGGTGGATGCACTAGCTAAATACCTATGAGGGCTCATAGTTTATGGGATAAGGAGATTGCTACTAGAAACCCGGACTCAACTAAGGTATAAGGTTTCCATCTCATGAGACATACTTTGGGAACCCAGACTAAACTAAGGTATAAGGAACCCATTTGGAAAGCCGGACTCAACTAAGGTAAAAGCTTTCAATGAAAACCGGACACAACAAGGGTAGAAGCTTCTATCTCATATACAATATCCACTCGGTGCTAAGCATTAATTCCCACGGAGTACATATAAAGTCTTGACTTAAGTTCATATCATGGAAGAATGTCTTGACATTCAATCGAACATAATTCATAAGATAGCTCATAGATTCAATAAGTGAGAATAGCCTTTCAACCTTAGAATCATCATATTGTGAGAAAACTCTTCACATCATATCATATGCATACATAGGTGTGTAAATGAGAATAACCTTTTAACTGCACACAATAAGATCATAAACATAATCACATTACTCTCAAATTGTTCTTAAACATAAATCTCATAACCTTGCATAATTCTCATATTTTCCCCTTCAAGGAGCATAGATCATATTCAATCAACACATCTAGAATTCACTACATTAGACATGGATATAATCATAATTCAAGTAGTTCAATTACTACATGCATAATTTTATAATATTCTACCTGCATCAATCAATACCCACACTTTGAGATCCAATTTGGGAAAATGGGGGAATTCATAGATTCTTGGGTAATTCAGCATAAAACCATATAAAATCATCAATTTATCCATAATAAAACACAATTCAATCATTAAAATATGAATTTGAAAGGAATCCATAAGATTGAAGTCAAACACAAACTTTTGGGATTTCCAACTTTGAAATTGGGGGTTTTGAAGGGGTTCCATGGATAGATTATATCCATGGATGAAGAGCTATCATACCTTAGCAATGAAATCCAATGAATTTGAGTAGAAAATCTTGCTCATTGAACCCTAACCCCAACTTCCTTCTTTTTCTTCCTTGAAGTTATAGAGAAAGAATTTTTGGTGAAGAGTTGATTTTATTTTGGGATTTAGAAATAATGAGGAAGATGACTTAATTTTGGGGTCTAAAATACTTATATAGTTAGTCTAATTTAGAGTAAAACGACGTCACTTAGTATTAATTAAAACCAAAAAACCCCAAAGTACCCATAAACTTAACTGCCAAAAAGCAGCTCCATGCCTCACTCATGACCCCCTACAGACGGACCATGATTGGACCCACGGCCCGTGCTGGTGAAGCGTGGGTCGGGGTTCAGAGAGTGGAATTTTAGGGCTTGACCTACGTCCCCCTCGCCCACGATCGTAGATTGACCCACGAGGTGTAGGTCACTTTCGTGGGTCACTGTCCAGGCAGATTTTAGGGGTCCTCCTCAAGGACCCATGGTTGGTTGTTAGGGGTCGTACCTTGACG
Source organism: Solanum acaule (assembly GCA_036250505.1). NCBI lineage: Eukaryota > Viridiplantae > Streptophyta > Magnoliopsida > Solanales > Solanaceae > Solanum > Solanum acaule. The sequence goes on along the minus strand of JAJOOR010031264.1, from coordinate 7,685 downwards.
TTCTAACACGAAACCCTTTATTTTTAAGTACAGGTGTTACATTTACAACTCTAACACTCACGTTAAGCTCTAATTTAGCCTACTAGTTTCTGGGGTGTTACACACTTGGTTAAATAAAATCGTTCTCAAGGAGATCTTTTAACTCATTCAACTCTGCTGGTTCCATTCTATATTGTGAAATAGAGATAGGGCGAGTATCGGGAAGAATATCTATATCGAAGTCTATTTCTCTCTCGGGAGAGACTTTGGGAAGATCATCTGGAAAGACTTCTAGAAACTCACTGACAACTGGAACTGACTGAATAGGTCGTATCTCAACACTAGAGTCATTAACTCAGGCTAAGTGATAGATGCACCCCTTGGAAACTAAATTTCTAGCCTTAAGGTATGAAATGAAACGACCCTTAGGCACTGCTGAACTACTCATCCACTCTATAACTAGCTCATTATTAAATTGGAACTTAACTATGCGAGTTCTACCATCAACTAAGGCATAACATGCATGAAGCCAGTACATACCTAGAATGACATCAAAATCTATCATATCTAACTCAACTATGTCAGCAATGGGATTCTTGTGATTGATGGAAATGGTACAATCACGATAGACTCTCTCAGCTAGAATTGACCAACCAATAGGTGTAAACACTTTAGGGCTCAAGAAGTTTCTCAGGAAGGATATTAAACTTCATCGCAACATATGGAGTCACAAAAGATAGACTCGTTCCTGGATCTAGTAAAACATAAACATCAAAAGAAAAGACTTTGATTATACCAGTGACAACATCTGGAAAATTCTCTAGCTCTTGGCGACTAGTGATAGCGTATAGACGGGTTACCCCTCTGCATGTCCTTGAACTAGCTCCTCTAGGTGCAGCTCTGTCTGGTTGCGCTACTGAAGATGATTGGGCTCTATTGCCTGTATTTCCACCACCCTGCCTATTCTTAGGGCACTGTTTCATGTAGTGACCATCTTGACCACACTTGAAGCAACCATTGGAGCCATCACGACACACCCCTGAGTAGGTCCAACCATACTTAGCACATGCAGGAGTCCCATTACCTCTTTGTGCCACACTACCTTGAGACTGTGCAGGTCTAGCTTTGAAATTTTGTGAATTCTGATTATTGAACTCACCTCTGTTCCTTGGTGCAGGTGCACAAGCAGATGATGGAGCACGTCCCTTTTGCTTATATTGGAAAGATGATCGGTTTTCATTACTCTTCTGCTATCCGGACTCATTCCCTATGTTAGCTTTCTTGTTCCGAAACTCCTCTCTATCTCTCAGCTTATCTTCCTCAACCTGTTGCACATGGATCATAAGTCTTGCTATGTCCATATCCCCCATTAGCATAGCTTCCTTACCATCCTTACTTGATAGATGAGACAATCCAGCAACAAACGAACTCATCCTGCTTTTCATGTCAGCAACCATCTCCGGGGCATAACGGGACAGTTGGGTGAACTTAAGGCTATATTCATGCACACTCATAGCTTCATACTTAAGATTAAGGAATCCTCTTACCTATGCCAATCTTAGCTCACGGGTAAAGAAACACCCCATGAAGGCACTCTCAAACACAGCCCAACTCACGATCCGTGCACCCTCAGCTCTACCCTTCTTCTATTGGTCAAACCAAATTCTAGCAACACCCTTCAAATGGTATGCAACTAGTTTCACTCGTTCTGCATCAACAACATGCATAACCAACACTTTCTGCAATTCCTCCATAAATTTTTCCGGATCCTCAGTGATGGTTGAATCAGTGAAGTTTGGAGGATTCATCCTTAAAAACTCACGGATCCTAGAAGTATCAGCCACTTCCTGTCGATTCTCTCTTTGTTGCCCAGCTTGGTTGGTCACAACTAGGGTCAACATCAGATAGATTCACGAAACTCAGCATTGGTGACCTCTCCTTGGGGTTGCACTTTTGTTGCATTAGGTACCCTTGATCCTCAATGTTCCTCCTAGCAGGATGACCTCGAACAACTCTTCGTGGAGGCATGATCTTACAGATACGCACAAACACGAGTTAGGAAGATACTTTTATAGAGATAAACTCTATCGCACGAAATGAGTATGAAAGAAGTGAGATAGTTCCTAAATGTTGTAGCCTCCTAATTACAGATATGGCGCGCTTCACACCGATAACTAGGACTTTACATACAAGGCTTCATATACTCCCTAGGACTCTTGAACTCTGTGCTCTGATACCAAGTTTGTCACTCCCCGAGCCTACACCCTAGGCGAGACTGGCACTCGAGAACTATTGTTTGCCTCAAGTGAACCCTTGGCCCGACTTACTACTCAGCGGAAGACTTTACTCAACAATAAGATGTACTGAAATACAATCAAAATTAAATTGTCTTAATAGATACCTTAGAATGTTTTAGAAATAAACATTGAACTAGCCCAAGTGGCAACTCAAGTCTCAACATGAACAACTGGAAATGAAAAGACTCATGAACTAATAATATCTAACTATCTATGAAGCCTCTACTAATTGAGATGGACGTCGAGACAAGACCCACGACATCCTAATAAGCTAAAATGATAAAACAAATTAAAGGGATCCTCCGAAAGCAATAAGGCTCACCAACAACTCTGAAGTTCAACTAGATCAACGAAGCGTTGGATGCTAATCTTGGTTACATGTATCTGCATCATAAAAGATGCAGGACAAATGGCATCAGTACATGGAATGTATGAACATGTGAAGGGAATTCTAAAACAATACATAAGCTTGCAATGGAACTAAAGAAAACGTACCTCGTCTCAACTCAACTCAACTCATTTCACTATAAGGCAGTGATAGAAATGCAATATAAAGAAAAACTTTAAAATATGTAGATAATAACTCAGTGTATTGAAAGACACAATAATAACTTAGTTTTATATATGAAAGTACAAGTAACTCCCTGTCCTATATTTTGCCGGGATATAGAACATACTACTAAGTGGATCCACTAGTCTATGCTAAAAGCATTAAGGAATCATCTAAAAAGTATGACCCTTACTATCCACGTTGGGTACATGATTTATGGAGACTTGAGTTATTTTAACTCTTTCCCATATCGGTGCTTAATACTACTCCCAAAATATAACTAGCTCATATGTTTAAAATCATAAAGTTGTTTGTTGTTTGAGATTATTACTCAAAATATCTTTCTCTTAAAAGAGATGGTATTAAAACTGTTCATGAAAACTCTTTTGGGAATACTTAGTCTCAACTTAAATGTGAAAACATTTAGAGTAATACTTAGTTCCCATATAAAATTTTAAAGAAACTGAGCTCGGCTCTATTGTTTCTCAAAATCAATGCTTAAGTCTTAAAACAAGTTTAAAACAATTGTAAAAGACTTTTTGAAAAGACTTTAAGATCTCTCTAGACTTGACTCTTAGCTCTACTTTGAATTTGAATTATGGATTCAAGGGTTATGATCTCATGTTATGAATGATCTCTTGATGTTTAGATGTACCTTATGGTGTAGAAATCAACTAGAAAACATAGGTATGATTCGAGGGAACTCAAACTGAAAGAAGTGGGAAAGGGTAGAGGACCTGGCGACCCTGGTGTAATGAGTGGCGCGGGTGCCAGACCCTGAACTACAGAAGGAAAGTTAGGGCGCATTGAGTGGCGCGACGCCCCAAGGGTCAAACTACAGAACACTTTCTCTTGAGCACCGAGTGGGGCAGTGCGCCAGCCCCCTGCCTAGAAAACCCGAAAAATTTCCTTATTTGTTTTCTAATCCCGATTCACCTAGAATCAAATAGTTTCTTCCCCAATTACTTAGATTCGAATTCCCAACAATAGTATACAAGAGCCTACTAAAAAACAACCTTAAAATTCTACACGATTATCTAAGGAACTCATTAAAACCTCAACAATCAAGATTATTAAAGAGACTTCAATGAAACTTATCAAGAACTCAAATCCTTTACTTTCAAGAACGAAATTACGCTGAATTAATCATGATTGGCGCGTGGGTGAATGAACTTAATGCTATCTAAACTCACATACCTTTTAGGGATCAACCCTTGGCAAAATCCGCTACAAAATCCTCTAGAACTTGACGAACGCTTGACTTTTTCTCCTTTTCTCCTCTTCTTAAGCTTCTCTCAAAACATTAGTGTAAATTTGGATTTGTAAAACTGAATCAAATTAGTTTAGACCCCTAAATATTACCAAATTTCATTTTAAGTTAATTGGGTAAGGAAAAGACCAATATACCCCTCTTACATTTGGGTAGCTTTCCTTAACTAGACAGCCCGAATTCAAACAAGCATATTTCCCTCATACGAGCTCAAAATTTAACAAACTCAGTGGCGTTGGAAAGAGGATTCCAAGACCTTTCATTTGATATATTATGGGTCACCTAACTCATTCTGTACCGAAAGTTATGATGGTTTGAAGTTGACCCAAAACTCATACTTAGCATAACTTGCCAAAATTTCCAAGTTTACACTTTCCAAAAATAGTTCTTTCACACACCTACTTCCCTTATTTGGTTAATTTTTTTTTTTTATTTTCATCTAGGTATTCATATAGATTTGCATATTCACACAACTAACCCTCTTTGATTTGATTTCTTCTTTTGAAGTTTTTTTGTATTTTTGGTTAAGCAATAGTCATATTGAATCTTTTAATTCGGAGCTTTGGGGATTTTTTTTTTTTTTGTAGTTTTGATCAAAGGAATAGTTCAGATTGAATCTTTTTATCTGTGGATACATATACATATTCATATTCACACCCACTATCCCTATTTGGCTAAAAGTTGAATCTTTTTGTGGAATTTTTGTATTCATGGTTGTGGAATAGTTGTGTGTATACATATGGATGTGCATATTCACACTCCTTCACAAACTTTTCAACCATAGCCACTGCTCCATCGTTCTTATCCATTGCAACAGTTCGTTTGGTATTCTTTATAACCAAAAGAAATGATAAAAAATGGAGTCACTCAGTTGAGAAAGAAGAGAGAAAATAAAGACAAACATGGTGTCATTCAAGTGAGGAAGAAGAGAGAAGATAGAGGCAAACATGATTGAGAAAAAAAAGTGAAATAAATAAATAAATAAAATGTGTAGGCTTACCTAATTTGTCAGGCACATACGTAACAAGCTAGATTGTGTGACTTGTTTTGTATATTCGAAGGTGGTATTAATTACACTTTTAACAAGAATAGATGTGTAATAGGTCACTATAATAGTTCAAGCGTGTCACTGACTTTTTGAGACTATTTTCGAGGTGAATTTATGTCTTTTTCCCTATTTCTTTTTAACATACCAATTATACAATTATAACATTAACATGATATAGACTTTGTTGGTACATTTTACATTTGTTTTATTCAAAACCAAATTATTAATGTCTTTTTAATGCGTTAAAATTTCTTAATAGTATTATATGAAAGTTTAATTAATATAGAATGAGTAATAATATATTAATTTAGCATTTATTGTGAATATAACTAAATACAAATAGTGAATTAATTAATTTTTGTAGCACTTATTTATTTATTTAAAAAAAATAATTGGGCTAAGTTATATTTTTATGAAATTTAATTAATTTAAGAAATACTTTTTTTTAAAAAGAAAATAATAACATGATAATTAGCTATTTAAATCACAATTAGGACTTTGCTTTAGTTAATAAAATTTACCATGCATCATGCTTTTATTACTTTAAGCATGCAAATACACAAAATAAGAAAAAATGAGAAGGGAGGAATACAATTATTAACCTATTGGAATGTATGCGTCCACTAGTTACGATAGGACCAGGTCCTTAACACGATTACAATAACAGTAAGTAAATAAATGTTGAAAGTAAAGATTGTACACACAATTTTACATGGAAACCTCCTTGCTCAAGGGAGTAAAATCACGACCTGTCTCATAGGATTTTCAAAGTGCTTTTACTAACCTTCACAAGACAACGTAAAACCCAATTAACAACACACACGAAATCTCTATCCTGAGTAATACACTATCACTCAATGAGCCAAAGCAATGCCTGCATTACCCACTATTCTAACCCAACTGATTAATATAGACTTTAACGTAAGACACTAAGTTACTCACAACTAAGTTCTTACAATGATTCACCCAAGGTTGAAACATTTCTATCACAAGCGAAACGATTCCTACAATATACGCACAAATGCAAGCAATCAAAGTAACAGCTGGTACAGGACGCAATAATGCAATCTATTAGGTCCCTTGCTGCTTTGAAGCTTGAATATCTCTCTTTGAATGAATAAGTAAATTGTTGTTTGTGTGTTGAATATATCAACCATGAAGAGCTATTGTCCGACCTGTTCTGATTGGTTCAGGACACTGGCACCTCACCAACTGTTAAAGTGACAGCTTGCCAGTTGTACAACATATAATCCTGGATGAACATACTCTGCAGAGGACCCAGTCCCTGCACTTGTGAGGAGATCATCAAAACATCTAGGAGCATTACTACTTATCATTTTCCCCTTTTTTGATGATGACAAACAACCTACAAGAAGCCTCACATGAGTGTTAAGCATTCATTCAAAAGTACATTAGTTCCCCCTGTCGTTCCTCCTGTCACTGTTCCCCCTATCACTGTTCTTCCCTCTTACTTCAGTTTCCTTCTAATTTCACAACAGTTTACCGAAATTCCCCCTTTTGACATCATTGAAAAGGAATAGCATTAAACATATGCGAGTTATATGCAAAGCATTTAAGAATTCAGGGCCATGGGCCACACAGAGAATGAGCATGCAAGCAGAAAGAGAATATTAAACCATACTAAGAAGGACATAGTAACAATTAGCATTAGATCACAAAAGCTGACCACAGGAGTTAGTCAAAACAGTACACATAGCCACTAGAGTTTTGACATAGGAATGAAGAGACTAGGAACAGACAACTTGTTTAGGACAGAGGGGGAAGGGGATTAAGGATGCACATTAGCAAAGACACTCACTCATTTGCAACCTCATGAGCCTGGATAATTTGCTTGTTGAGAGCCTTGACTTCCTCACTGAGTGAGGCATTTGTCTTCAACAACTGTTCATTCCCATCACTCAACTTTTGCACCACTTGCTCATCCACACCACTGGTACCAGGTCCCTTTCAGACAGTCTTCTGCAACTTAGATTTTAGTTGCGCAATTTCAACCTCCTTATCATTTAATATCTTAGTGAGATCAGTCAAATCACGTTTAAGAGAGGCTTGTTGCTCTAGAAGATCCACCACCTGAAACCTGTCATTGGCATTCCCTTCAACACACTCACATTCCGGCAAGGTGACAGCAGTGAACATTTGCTTGGTGGTACCAGGTACCCATCGTCCCAAATGCACTTCAAAATGTTTGAACACATAATTCAGTAGGTAGCCATAAGGGATGCCATGTTTAGCCCGTTTCCAAGTTATGACCCTGTGCATATGTTCAAGCATTATAGCAGGTAGATTAATTTCCTCAAGTTCATCCAACTTTTCCATGAGAAATAGATCAGCAGCAGATGCTACTGTTCTTTTCTCTGTCCGTGGTACCAACACCTTGTTGATTGTCACGACCCGGGAGCACCCCCAAGTCGTAACAAGGCGTACTCGACCCCGAAGGGGTCTTATACAAGCCACATAGTCATTCATTGCATTCAATAATGAAAATAGTGCGGAATAATAAAAAAAACTTATTTACATCCA
>JAJOOR010031263.1:0-26653 GCA_036250505.1 Solanum acaule | reverse complement strand
ACCAAAGTGTAAATAAGTTTAGGGACTTAGAAAGTAATTTAAAATTGTACTTTAGTCCCTAGGAGTTAGTATAAATAGGAGGTGCCCCTCATTTGCAAACCATCCAACCAACAAAGCAAGCAAGTTGTAAAGCATTCTACAAGCAATATAAAAAGCCTTCTTCCAAAATTCTCTAAGTCTTCCTTTTCATTCTCTTAGCGATCTTAGTCATAAAGGCTTACTTGAGCTTACAAGATCGTGAAAGATTCGTGAGTAAGTTGTCAAGTGCCGCACGGAACTTTAGCCAACACTCTAAGTCCGTGACAACAGGCTTTTTATTGTAAGCATTCATCTCAGCTGCACTTAAATGAAGTTCCTCTATGCTTACTACTCGACCCACTTAAATGAAAACTGTCAGTCATTAGTACCAAGACATCCTCCGAAAAAACATTTGTGTGCTTCTAAATCCTGGTTACTAATGGAATCCGAATGATCTCTAGATTGATCAAATCATTTCAATTGATTAGAATCCATTACTTGAACAAACTAGATCTTGTCGAATCATATTGAATATTTGACGATACATTGCTGAAAAGCTAGTCCTTGTTTACCAACAGTATATTGTCTAACCAAATCCAATCCTAGATCTGTTTTTTTTTAGTTGTTTTCTTGTTTCATTATCAACTTTTGTAGAATGTAAGTTGATTGAAGATATTTTATTTAATTGACAAAATTTCGCTACATCTATAGTTCTAAAAGCTTGACCATGGAATTGAGTCAACATTCTTTCAGAGCTTATTGAACAAAAGAATGGTGATATATACACAAGTATGAGAAAAATCTGTCTATACCTGAAGATTTACAACAAGGATGCGCAGTGAGGAACTACGCAACGGTTGGAAGTTCCACAAAACGTGGAATATGATCAATTTTCCGTGGTGATACGAATACATCAACCCCAAAAGGATACAATGCAGCATAGTTTGGAGCAAACTTATCCCTGCGAAAGAATTTAGAGCGACTAAACTTGATATTCAATTGAACAAAAGTAACACCATGAATTCAACTCTTTAGAGGGGCATTTTCATCAATTGAACATAAGTAACACCATGAATTCAATTTGAGTAAGAAAATACACTAGAGTTGGTGCAAAATCTCTTACACCATCTTCAACCCACCTCTATTTTACTCTCTATTCTCTATATTAGGAGAGTAAAAAAGAGAATGTGCACTCCAACCCCCTCTATCACTCTTTATTTATCATACGGAAAAAGGCCAAAAATAGCCCTAAACTATTCAGAAAGATTTAAATATATCCCTCATTCATCTATTGAGCTAAAAATATCCCTCAGTCCACATGTTTAGTCCATTTTAAAAAATAGAAATGGATCAAAAAAGTGGACTGAGGGGGTATTTTTAGCCCAATAGTGAATGAGAGGTATATTTAAACCTTTTCGAATTGTCCAAGGATATTTTTGACCCTTTTCTGTTCTTCATATTTAGAGAGTTGAACAAAACTACTATTCACACTCTCTATTTCACTTTTTAAATATACTATTGTTATTTATATCATTTTCTAATTAACATATTAATTCACATATAATGTCATTAATTAAATATCTAATAGTATTCATAATTCTTTTTAAATGTAATATAATATTTTTAAAAATATATTATTTAACATATACTACTTTCATCCCGTATTAATAGTATTTTATTTTATTTTTTCTAATTTTTGTCAATAATATAATTTGATTATATTATTAATTTTCGCTATAAAGAATACACAAAATTAAAAGCAAAAGATGAAAAAAATAATTTAAAAATACAATACATAACATGATAATTTAAATACATGAAAACAATACATCATAATAATTTGAATACAAGATAAAATACAATACAATATAATACATAACATAATAATTAATTTATCACAACAATAATTTAGTAATCCAGTAGGTCATTTCTTGATTTAGCATTGTCAAAAAAAATTAGGGTATCCAGAGAATTATTGCGATTGTGATTGTGATTGTCGATTTCTTTTTTCAGTTATTCGTTGTTGTTCTTGTTGCATGTAATCAGAAGCAACAATAAAATAAGGATATGATCCAGAGAATTATTGCCAATCATGGTTATGTTATTTAGAAATTTAGAATAAAATATAATTTTATATTAAATAAAAAATTTGAAATAATAAAATTTTATATCACATAAAAATTATATAAAGTAATCGAAAAAGGGTCAAAAATACTCCTAAACTATAGGAAAATGTTTAAAAATACCTTTCATCCATCTTTTGGTCTAAAAATACCTTTCTATTCACCTTTTTGGCTCACTTATACCCTTGAAACTAACAATTCTCTCTTTATTCTTTATTTTTAAAAAATATTTATTATGTGTCATTCTCCTATTGGATAATATAAAGAGCCCACCTCAATTAGATTATTTCTCATTATTTATCCTAACCAAAGCAATATACCTCTTCAAGACCCTAATTTTATTTTATAAAAAAAATATTGTAGCTTTTTATTATTTATTTATTTTTGGATCCAACTCCTCTCCATTTCCTCAAATTTCTACTTGGATTGAAGACTCATGACATAAGAAGAAAAAATTAACGGCTAATATTTAATTAATTAAATCAAGATTCTAAACATGATATTAATAATCATTATTTTATAAAAAAATCTATTATGTCATAATCACAACAATATATTATCTTATCCATAAATACATTACCCACATTTTTCTTTATTTTCCTACTTGAATTTTGCTATGGCTACGACCATCCATCTGCTTTTTTTTCTTTAATGAGTTAATCTTTTAAGTAAAATTGTTCGTGGAACTTTTTCTTTGAAAAGTAGTTATCACAGATTAGCAAAAAAATTAAGTTAACGATTTTTTTTAAAAAAAGGAAGAAAGGTATTGTGGCACTATTAATATTTTTATAATATATTAATTATTTAAAACAAACTTTTTTTTTAAAAAAAACTAGAGCAAATACAAAAATTACTAGATTTTTTTTTAAAAAAAAATTGGGGTCTTTAAGAGGTATATATTTTTTTATTTGAATAGATTATGGGGAAAAAGATTTAATAGAGATGATATTTTTATTTTATCTAATAAGAAAATGACAAATAATAAATATATTTTTTTTAAAAAAATAAACTTTGGTTGTTAGTCATAAAGGTATAAGTTAGTCAAAAAGGTGAATGAAAGGGTATAATTGAGCCAAAAAGGTGAATGAAAAGGTATTTTTAGACCAAAAGATGGATGAAGGGTATTTTTAGACCTTTTCCTATAGTTCAAGGGTAGTTTTGGCCCTTTTCCGTAAAGTAATTATTAGGGGAAAAAAAAAGATTTATATTATGAAATAAGAAAATAAGCATGAAATAGAAATAATAATATAATATTAAGGAGAGATAAAAAGATTCTTTCTAGAGAGTAAAATAGAGAATTGGGTTGGAGTTGGTTCTATGAAAAAATAGACAACTCTATATTTGGAGAGTAACATAGAGTTCAAGGTTGGAGATGCCCTTACCTAACGTATTTTTTAGCTAGAACCAACTCTAAGCTATCCTTTGGCCATAGATTCCCAAATATTTTTGGCAATATTATTTGGGTGAAAATTTGGATGAAATTTCGCCATGTGTTTGGCCATAGTATTTGAGAAATATATTTCACTTTATTAAGAAATATGATTTATACCCATAAGTTTTTAAAATTATCATTACTTCCACAACAAATCTATTGAATCTTCGTAGCAACAAATAACAAGTAGTGTCCACGACACTGGAGCAATGTGATAGTTCAGAGTGAGTGCAACAAGCATCATTTCATATATCGTGAAGTAGATGAATACCATGACTTTGTTACCCTCAACCGATTGTTCATCATTTTTATCAACAACCATATTAAGTATCACTTTCTTATTCAGTGAAAATTTCATCATTATTTTGATGTTCACGTAAAAAAATATGTAATACAACTCAAACAACTATTATAGATGATGTTTTTGTAAAAGATAAAAAATTGGTGTAGAATTTAAATTTTTAAACGCTCCCAAATTATGAGATTTTCTAGTTTTTTCTAGTATTTGAGAATTTGCTAAAAATATTTGTAAAATAATGACAAATTGTATGAACAAACACTATTTACCAAAAAAAAATTCAAATTTTACTTGGAAAATCTATGGTCAAATGGGTCCTAAAAGTATTTGGTTCGATAGAAGACCAAGAGTTGAATAGTTTAATCTGCAACAATTGGTTTCCGCGTGAAGGCCTTTGGTGACACTGAAAATGGAAAATCAGTAATTAATGTTGATTAGTAATGGCCGTGAATTGTTTTACAATTATGATTAGACTTTGACATAAATAATGAGAATTTAATCTCCATTATTGTGATTTGATACTTAATTAATTTAATCGCAAAGGAGAGCAAAATGATGTATAAATTTATCTTGTAACCGTAAAGAAAAAGAACAATTTTTATTTTTTTTAATTAGGGGTGTGTTTGGTATGAGGGAAAATATTTTCCAATTTTCTCATGTTTGGTTGGGTAAAATGTTTTCCAAATCAACTCATTTTCCTCAAATTTAAGGAAAATGACTTCCCTTCAAAATATCAATTTATACTTATCCAAAATTTGACCTTTTAGGGAAAATCGGCGAGGAAAGTCGGGCTTCGCCGACTAGTCGGTGACTCACCAATAGCCCATGTCCATTGCCTTCTTGTTTTGTGTTTTCATCTAATACGCACTGTAACTTTAGGTGGTCTATGTCTGGGTCGCCGATGGATTCTGCGATGCGCCTTTTGCTCCTCTGGATCTCCAATTTGCTTGCATCTTTTCTGCACATTCTGTAACTTTTGGTGGTTTAACCTTGCTTCGTTGATCGCGTCGCCGATAGATTTTATGCCTCGTCTAATTTCTCTTATCCCCAAGGCTAGCATGCTGAAACTTTAGGCGGAGTGATGAGCCACTCGGCGGTACGCCGAGTGGTCTTGGCGATCAACATGATCCCTTTTCTTCACTTCTTCAACTTGTTAGCTCCTTTCAGCCCAATAGGGCCCTTTCCTTGCTCCTTATCCCTCATAGCTTCAAATCAACACTTTAACATTAGTTTAGAGCATAGATTAAGCATTTGAGGACACTTAAACTATCAAAACAAAGCCCTAAATGAGTCGCAATCTCAGACTCATCAGTCATGCATTCCATGTTTTCAATTATATCTCCTTTATGATCACGTCTCATTTTTTTTATTTCATTCCCCTCATAATTAGTACATTTCATGTACTAATGCATATTTGTGCCTACATTCTTTCACTAATGTAGGGCTTGACGAATCTTCTCCTTCCATTCATGGCTAGTTGATTGTATTAGAGACTTGAAGACTTGGTGAGTCGCTTCGAGGATGATGCCACTCCTATATGTTTTTATTCTTTATTACCGTTTTCAGACTTTATATGTGATGTATTAGTTATGTCCTAATTACTTCTTTTGATGTAATAGATGGCTAGTTGAGACTATGTTAGACAAGCTTTTGTCAAACTCTTTATGTTATAAGACCATCTCTTTGAAACTCTTTATTTCTACTATCTTATATTATGTATGCTAAGTGGCTTGTGTAGGGCCTCTCGGGGTCTTATACGCCATGTCATGTCTAGCTAGTATGTACCTTCAGTTATGACATTATGGTTCCGGGCTATGGGTTAGGCTTACCTACTAGAGGGATGTAGTAGGTGTCAGCATGACTTGAGAAATCAGATCATGAATGTGATAGAAGGGGGTTAAGTTATAATATGGTACGATGGTGTATTGCCTAGCTAGATGGTGGACTTGACAGCAAAAAGAAGTGGGTGACTTGTATTCTTAGATGAAGCTCTTGTGCCTGTTTAGACTAATTCCTTGGAGGAGGGATCAACGTATTTCCTTTACAAAGATGTTTAGTACCACAAATTATGAGTATTTCAATATATAAATAGGGTGTTTAGTTAATATCCGTTCACTTTCATAGGTTATGAGCAAGTTGGGGTTGAGGGTTATCCTATTTAGATGTTAAAATAGGTGTCCACACGCCCGAGTGGGTTGGGTCGTGACATGAACCTATTTATCAATAATGGAGAAGTGCTTAAGACATTGTTTTCTGACCTATCGATTTTTCATTTAAACAATACACTTGAGTTTGTTTGGAAATTCAGGATACAACATGAATAAATAATTATTAATAGAAAAAGTTAGATGGCAAAGACATTTGTAATGTTAATCTCATGTGTAGAGGTTTGGATACAATCATGAGTCATGACAAATGATGGTGTTAAAGCTTGGAGTAAATGTTTGGAGGATTAGAGCCTAGATAAAACATTCCTGTTGGAAGATGTTGTGGTGGTAGCAAAGCCAAATTTACTCCTATCTCAGCTGTATCTTGTGGTGTGTACTTGCCTTTACCACCAGTCATAGAAGTCTGTGTAAATCCAGGACAATAACAATTCACACTTATACCCTTTCCTTTATACTTTCTAGCCAACACTTTAGAGTATGCATTTAATGCAAGCTTTGATACAGCATAATCAGTCCATAATTTTGGCCAACCTTTGCTTTTCCATGTCCCATTTTTAACATCTTCTAAAAATAGCTTCACTAATCCTTCAATTTGTTTTTCACATAGGTTTTCTTCATCCAATAGCATACTTTTTAGTTCTTCATTTCTCAGCTTCTGCAATATAAAATAATTAATAATAATAATAATACAAACACAAAAAACAAATAATATACTTACACTAAGAAGTCCAAGTCTGGAGCTAATATTAAAAATTCGAGTGACAGTGGCAGAGCAACGAAAGGTGGGCCAGAGTTGTTGTATGAGTCGTTTGGGACCATAAAAATTTGTGCATATTACTGTCTCTGCATGCTCCACTGAGTTATCCTCGATATCGTTGAATGATACAGCTGCATTATTTACCTGCCAACTCACTCACATTTTTAAAATTACAATCACAAAAAAATATAAAGAAACATAATTTTATTCATCAAGATAATGCGGGTATAATTCTGTTCCTCTCTTGATTCTACTCTCCTAAAATTTATTCATGATTCGACGGCCGTTAGTGACATATTTCTCGAACTAGAATGATTTAGATTTGGCCTCTATATGAATATTTCATGAATTTACAGAATATTCGAGATCTTGATCTTTAAAAATACCCAAAAATTTATGAGATATTTTAAGATATTTGAGATGACTTTTCAAAGGAATATAATACCATTTATATAAGCATGAACTAGAATTTAAGATTGAATAGCTTCCAAAAATTCTAATTAAAATTGAACTGACCTTATAGAATCTAAACTCAAATTGAACACGTCTCGTTTATTCTAGCAAAATTTCCCAACCCTATTAACAACACTCATAATTCACAATGGGCAAAACTATTCACCAATCAACCCAAGATATGACATGTGTTGTGTCATTACTTGAACCCATGTGATATTTTAAATTACTACTCCCTCCGTACCATTTTATATGGCATCCTTTTTATAAATAACTGGATCACAATACTTGTCATTTTATAAAATTATGCATAAATTACCATATTTTGCCTATTATATCCTTTATATAATTAATTAATCATGTCATTTATTAATAAAGTTTACTTAAGAAAACATTAAATAAGGATAGAAGGATAAAGTTACATCATTTTTTAATGCAAATACAAAGTAAAAAAAGTGACATATATATAAAATGGGACGGATGGAGTAACAAAATAAAAATTAATTGATTCTTCTCTTTAAAAATCTCCCTCAACTTAGAGTTATACATATTCTTCTCCTTTTATCTCAATTATCCATTAAACCTTCAAATTATCAACTTTAATTTTATCTCTTTTTATTCTTATATGATGTTCTTCTACCTTTTAATCTACATTATGGACTTACCTACCTATAAAACAATAAAACAAATTAATCAGAATAACTTGTTGATATCAATATTTCAAGATTAACAATCGATACTCAAAAATTTATTCACACAATTCAAAAGGTAAGAGGATAAAACCCTTTTCAACATATAATGCATGTAATATAGAATTTTTTAAAGAAAATTCAAATAGAGGTATTTTTATAACAAATTCCTTATTGATTCTTTGTTTTACTTTAAAATCAATTTTAAATTATTCTTTATAAAAATGAATTTTAAATTATGTTTATACTGACGATGAAAACTCTAAAATCTATATGACGTTTGGAAATAAAAGAGAGAAAAGATAGTACTAGATTTTTTCTAAATCGATAAAATGAAAGGACTATTCGGCTTATACAACTTACATGAACTTACGTAATTTATATAAAAAAAAGTCAAAATTGTCCTTGAACTATGTAAAATTAGATCATTTATACTTTCTATTACATATTGTGATAAAAAAATGCTCCACTGAGGATATTTATGATCTCTTGGGATAACGACGGAGACTCTTTTAAATCTCAAAATGTAACGTAGGATATAAATAATTTATTTCGCATGATTCAAAAGCAATTTTGACCCTTTTCTTATAATAAAATATAACGTAACATTAGTTATATCGAAAGGAGCTAAAAATACAAAATATCATATCACTACAACAAAAACAATTTTTAGCAGCAATAAATATTGACATTAATAAAAAGTGCTAAAATCTTTACCGGCATTAGTTAATTGTCATTAGAACCAATGTCGCTAAAGGGTTTAGGGACATATACAAAGAGTGTTAATTGCCGCTAAAATACCTATTTAGCGGCAATTAAAAATTATTTATCGCTAATGATCATTTTTAATGTAGTGTTTATAATATATAAATATATCCATGAAGAATATGATTTAAATACCACAATATGTAAAATAGGAAATGAGAATGAAAATGACAGATAAAATCGACATTGCAGTAGGAATAGTTGAAAATGACAAAGAAAAGGAGAATATTGTGACTTCACTAGCTACACAAAGACCCCGTTTGGATTGGCTTAACAGTCGGTCAAACCTACTTTTAAGTCAGTTTTAAACTTCTGGAAGTGTTTGGCAAATATAAAAAATAACTTAAAATAAGTTACGAAGTGTTTGACAAGGTAAAAAATAACTTAAAATAAGTCAAAAATGACTTAAAAATATTTTTAAGTTTTCAAAAATTTACTTAGATTAATTTTTCGGGTTTTCACTCAATTCTTTTTTTAAAAAATTCAAATAAAACATATATTCAAACACAATTTTTAAAAATTTAT
Source organism: Solanum acaule (assembly GCA_036250505.1). Classification (NCBI taxonomy): domain Eukaryota; kingdom Viridiplantae; phylum Streptophyta; class Magnoliopsida; order Solanales; family Solanaceae; genus Solanum; species Solanum acaule. The sequence continues at coordinate 17,425 of JAJOOR010031263.1, read as the reverse complement.
TTTTTTTCAAATTTTAACTTCATAATCTATGACCAACCATGAGCTCAACTTTCAATTTTCTTTTTATCATATATAGACACATGTATAGTACTCCATTTTTTATTAACAAAGAAAAAGGAAAAAAATAATGAAAACAATGATATTTTATATTTTTAACTACTTAATTAATTAATGATTTGTTGTCTCTAGTTATGGAGTTGTCCTAACTTTGTTAGGGAGCTGGTTTTACCTCCAACCTAATGTGAGACTTTTTTTTAATGTAAATTTAAATTTAATCGGATTCTAATACGGAAGAAGCCAAAAAATGTATATAAAAACAAGGAAAAAAAAAGATGATAGAGGAAGCTGACCAATATATCTAATGCAGTGAAATTGTTGGTGAACCATGAAGTAAATTGTTTAATGGATGAAATATCTGAAACATCAAGCTGGTGATAATAGAGATGCAACCCTAATTTCTTTAGAGACTCAACTGCCTCCATTCCTCTTGCATTATCTCTAGCAGTTAATATGACTGTTAATCCCAACTCAGCCATTCTTTTCACAAAAGCAAAACCTATGCCTTTGTTTCCACCTGTCACTATTGCCACTGTCTCTTTCGACCACCATCTACATTTTCCAAAACCACATCTAAATTAATTCCACAACTACAACAAAAAGCGCCAATAAATATTTAATGTCACTATAGGCTTTAGTGACATTACAAACAACATTAAAATGTAATTAACGCTAAAAATCAAAATGAGAGTATTGTTATAAGTAATTACCTGGTATTGGGAAGAGGTAAAGATGAAGAAGAGAGTTGTGATGCCATTGAGTTAGGTGGAGAGAGCAGCTAATTGTATATTATATTTATACTATTATCATTTATGTGTGTACATACATATGAAAAGATTCGTTATTTTATTTGAATATGTATTACACAACGTGGAATGAGTAAACAAATACACGAGGAGAATAATAAAGTATTTAATCCTTGAAAGTCGCACTATAGCATGGTCCAAATTCCTAGTAGTTAGGCAAATAGACTCTACACTGCACGTGCTTTCCAAATTCTTACGAAGTTCTCAATCTCACAGCTGCATCATTTGTTACCCTTTTACGCTTTTTAATTACTTCTTCCGTTTCAAAAAGAATGACTTAGTTTGACTTGAAAGGAAGTTTAAGAATTTGGAAAGCACGTGGAAAGTTATGTCAAATATACCAAAATGTCCTTTAATCTTGTGGCCTTAAACATGCCACGTGAAAAATCGAAGTTAAAGTGTCATAAAAAAAAGAAGGGATAAGGGTTTGAAAAATACCCCAACTTTAGTCGAATTTGTTATTACAATACCAAACTTTCATGAGGACCTATTACCCCCCTAGACTATTTAATACCCTATTTTAAACATATATATTTGCCCATCTGGTCAAGTGCGTGAAAACACGACGCATAGGCGCGTAGGGCTCCAGATAATTTTTTTTAGGTCAATCATTAAATGCCACGTATCAATACAAGGATTAAACTATATCTATTTCTTTTTACCTATAATTCTAATTCAATTTACAACCTTCTCTTTCGCTCTGAAAGACCACCATTGAAGGGCCAGGTAAGCTTTCTATTAAGCAAATTAGTTTCTTTAATTTCAGATTCTTTTCTTGATCTTATTTGTTCTATTGTTATTAGGCTTCTAATTTCTTTTCTCTGATTTCTAATTTTTTTTGTTAGGGTTATCCATGGAAGACATAAAATTGGATTTGAATAGCATTTGTTTTGATAAAGATGATCCAAAGTTGACTGAGGAAGTGCGATGCTTTCACGGTTTGTTGCTCCCTTTGAAAACTTCTTGGTCTGGTAATAATCTGGGTAGAAGATTTTGGTCTTGCCCATACTATGGATCACAAAAGTGTAAATATTTTTGATAGAGGGATGATGTGGTTAATGAACGCTCTAAGTTCATCATTCATAAATTGGTGAAGAAAATGAAGGACATGAATGAACTATTAGTTGCAAATGCAAAGAAAATGAAGGAGATGGAAGAAATCAATGGCTTTAATGATAGACAAATTACGGAGATGGAAGATCAATCTGTCTTTACCCAGTTGGAAGAACAATCTAGTCTGAAAGAGATGGATGGAGTGTATTCCAACAAACCAATGGGGCCACCCAACTCATCAACCATGTGACAAACATAGACCTCAACAATATCTCCATCTTTAAAGCTTTGTGAAAGTTCAAAAATATCCTCATCATTTTGTATATCTAATAGAAAGTCACTCCTACGTTGCCTAACATAAAGTGTGCAACTTGTAGTATACCCCAGCTCCTTAATATCATTAGTTAGTTCGAAGTAAGACATCTTATCAATATCGACATCGATTATGTGAGTGATTTCTCCACCCTCATATAATGGTTTTCGATTCTTTCTATTCAAAATCCCACCATGGTAATATCTCATAGTTATATATGTAAAAGCACCCATTCCTGAAATTATGTCACAATAGCAGTACAAAATAAGAGAACTGAAGAAAATAGTTGGTTCTTAAAAATCAAAAAATTTGGGGGGAAGACTAGAAGAATTCTAATTTATCAACAATTGGTACGCATATACAACTAAAACATAAATCACAATTAGTAACAAGTTGCAATTACAAGACAAAATTATGAAAAGTCAAAAATCCTAATTTATCGACAAATCCTAACAATTTTTACGTCAACAAAATCAACAATAACGTCAACAAAATCAACAACAACGTCAATACTAACCAAACCCTAGATAATTTCTGATGAAAAATTCAGTTCTAAGTTAGACAACACGAAAAAAGGACTAACCTTCAAGAACTACTGGTTTCAGTTCAGTTCAGGAATAGTTGCTGCCACGATTTCAGACACGCGATCAACAAACACGATTTCAAACATGCTATCAACTAAAACGAGAGTTCTTCTTTGAAACACGATTTCAAACGCTATCTTTGAGTTCTTCTTTTGCCTAAGTGAAAGAGAGTTTTGGGACAGAGTGACAGTGAAGAGTGAAGTGAAGTGACGATTCATTTGCTTTTTTTTTTTTTTACTTTTTCAAATATATTTATTTAATGAATTAATTTAATTATTTGGGAACGAAATGACTAATTTAATAAATTTAATGTATTAAAACGCGTGTGTGACACGCTCAACTAACATAGACTGAGTATGGGCAAATATATATGTTTAAAATACGGTATTAAATAGTCTAGGGGGTAATAGGTCCTCATGAAAGTTTGGTATCGTAACAGCAAATTCGGCCAAAGTTGGGGTATTTTTCAGACCCTTATCCCAAAAAAGAAATGAGTCATTTTTTTTAAAAATAAACTAAAAAAAACTAGGACACTCTTTTTTAAACGGAGGAACTATTTTCTTCTCCCTGTACTTATTGTCATCATCAACTTGATCTTGACTATGTCAAATCAAAACATATATGGTAGTAATATTTTTTCTTAACATGCCTTGTATGTGTCTTATGTATTTATTATAATGGAAGTGTATATATAAAACAAATAAGGCACATCTATAAGTAAATAAGTACTAAAAAGTAATAGAAATAGAGAAACAAGATAGGAGAGTTTTCTGATCTTTTTCTCTATATATAATAATTATATAGTATAAAATTGAATTATTATTTTATTTATTTATTCAATAAAAATGTTATAAAACATTTAACTAATAAAATTTGCATGCCTTAAGATGGACAAAATTTGTCACGTTGCACCTTATGCTTAAGTATTCGGGATTTCATAATGCCTCAAATTAGTGATATCAAAGCAGAAACATTATACACAACCATTTACACCTTATGCTCAAATATTCGGGATCTCCTAAACTCACAAATTTGTGATCTTAAGGCGGGAACGTTAAACACATCTTTTGACACCCCAAGACAAAATTATTGTGTTACGACAAAAAAAAAATCATTGTGTAGTCTCTGCACAAATATTCTTCCTTAGGCCTACAAAAAAACAAAGCAAAACAAAGGGAAGTGGGCGATATCACAATTTTTTTTTTACCTGAGCATTAATATTTCTTAGCCATGAAGAAGATTCGATGATTTACAAACCCTCGAAATTGATGCTTATAGATGGAGAAACGTGAGTCTATTTATAGATGAGCAATATAGGGGATGTTCAATTCCTAGTGGGATAGAAATTAGGAGAAGTTATCAAAATTTGATAAAGATCCTATTTCTAATTGGAGAAGTTCTTAAGCTACGTACAGGCGTATGAACTCTAGATTTTATGGAAAAAAAATTAAATTATTAATACTCAAAATTTCCCAAGTCACATGCAAAGTGGGAAAGGGTGATATGTTGAAGGAATCTAGTCAACGTGGGTCTCTTCCTCCATTTTCATTTGTGAATGATAACTGAATAAGTAAATTAAGTCGATTGCATCGATCTATGAAGATTTTTTTTACACTAAATCATTATGATTAAAATATCAACTTAATACTTCAAGTCTAGTCTTCAGAAAATGAAATATCTCGACAAGACTTGAAGTAGTGGGCATTTGAAATCATTTAAGATTTATTAAATATAAATTTATAAAATGATTTAGATTATATTAAACTCATGAATATATTAGTCCAAATAAATATTATGAATTAATATAATTGGGTTAATTATTTAGGTCCAATAAATATGGATTTAATTAAACCAAATTAATTGATTTGAGCTACAATAGATAAACCCAGTTTGCTAAGCCCAATTTCATCTCATCCTAGATCCCCATTTTGATGCTACGTGACAAATGACGTGGCATGCCAAGTAAAACAAAGAAACCAATGGGATCATGACATGTGTCAAAGTGACAATCCTGCTCCATAAATCCCATATGTCATGTCACTTAAATGATTGAAGGGAATCATGTTCCTATCACAACTCCTCTATTCTAAAACTATAAATAGGAATCCTCATAATTCAGAAAAAGACCGAAAAACCTAAACAAGAAGCTAGACAAAGCTCGTGGATCAAACGCCATAAATTTTTCTATAAGCTACAAGTTTAAGAATTCAAGCATTCAAGATCAAGAATGATCAAAATCAAGACCATAGGATTTAAGAACAAGATCGAAGCCCTTGAATACAAATAAAAGTCTAGATCAAGATAAAGTTCAAGTTCATTGAATATTCAAGAGCAAGATTTAAAGCCCTTGAATCCAAGATCAAGTTCAAGACAAATTCAAGCTCAAGAGCCCTTGAATTTATATATGAAAAGATGAATTCAGAGGAATCATAGAGATTGTAACACTCGCACTTTGAAATCAATAAATACGATTGTTACGATACTTTTTTGTTCTTGATTATATTTTTCTCGATGCGAATTTTATGGTCTACAAATTCTGACACGCCCAGTGGAACAATCTCTACCTCTCATCTCAACTTTTCAAGCATCAAAGAATATCAAAATGTCTTCTATCATCGAAGAACAACTAGCAAGCTTGATTAAAGCAATTGAAGGCTTGACAAAATGCGCACACGATCATGATGCTAAACTTTCCAAGCTAACAAATAAGATGTATACCATGATTATGAGAAAATCGAGTTAAGCACCTATGAAACTTCCTAGAATTCAAGATGAATGAGAATATTGCATAAAACAAACAAAGATCAAAGAGATTCATCTCTCCGCTGAAGGTTTGATTCATATTGATCAATTGAAAAACTTTATCATAGAGGCTATTAAAGAAAATTTGAAGCCCTCGTCCAAATTTTCTCTCATATACGCAAAGCGTATACATAAAGGATTGATAACTTGGAAATGTCTAAGGGATATCAACCTCTTAAGCTCCAATAATTTGATGGATACAAGAAATTACAAACAACATATAACGCACTTTATCTAGAATTGCAATGATGTTGGGACGTATGGTGATTATCTCATCAAACAGTTCATTCGATCTCTAAAGAATATATCTCAAACCTGATTCTATAAATTGTTGGGAACAGTTAAAGAAAGAGTTTCTCAATCGTTTCTATAGCATTGGACGTTTTGTAAGCATGATTAAACTTACAACGGCTCGCCAATGTGAAGATGAGCTAGTTGTTGGTTTATCAGTCACTAAAGAAATCTAAGCATCACTGCAAATATTGTCTTAGTGAAACTTCTAGCATTGAAATGTGCATTCAAGGCATGAATTGGGGTATTCAATATATATTGGAAGGATTAAAGTCCAATACGTTCAACGAATTAGCAACTCGTGCACATGACATGGAATTAAGCATGACTATAGATCAATAATCTCTTGTATGTGGGCCTTACGGAGGTGAAGATCTAGAACAACTCCAAAATGGAGGCAAGTTTGTATCTGAAGATGACTTTGAAGAATCAATGTATTTATAAAAGCTCCTTAACGCATGAGCTTAAACTACACGTTACAATGTTCCTCATCGCATGAGCCTAAAGTGTGAGTTATGATGCTCCTAGACGCACAAGCCTAAATTGTATATCACAAAGCTCTTTAAATTTGAGCTAAGTTTCTAAATTTGAAACCTCTTCAAATTTGAGCTTATTCTCTAATTTTGAAAGCTCTTCGAATTTGAGCTAAATCTCTTAGTTTGAAAGCTCTTCAAATTAGAGTTAAATAGTCAAGTTACAATGTTCTTCATCGCATGAGCCTAAACTGCAAACTATAATACTCCTAGTTGCATGAGCCTAAACTATATATCACAAAGCTCTTCAAATTCGAGTTCAATCTTCAAGCTAAAATGCTCCTTGAAACACTATCTTAAACTGTATGTCACAAAGCTCTTAAAATTTGAGTTAAATTTTCAAGTTGAAATGCTCTTTGAAACACGAGCTTAAGTTGTATGTTACAAAGCTCTTCAAATTTGAGTTGAATCTTCAAGTTGAAATGCTCCTTGAAACACGAACTTATACTATATGTCACAAAGCTCTTCAAAATTGAGTTAAATCTTCAAGATGAAATGTGAAACGTTCCTCAAAACACGAGCTTAAATTGTATTTCATAAAGATATTCAAATTTGAGTTAAATCTTCAAGTTGAAATGCTCCTAGATGCATGAGGCAAAAATATATGTCACGATGCTCATCAAATTCGAGTTAAATTTTCAAATCATGAAACTTGTCAAAATCATGTTAATCTTCAAATCGCAAAGATCTAAAATGTGAATTGAATCCCCAAAACTACGTTGTGGCTTGATCCTCTTCATTGAGGTACGTGGGAACTTAGAACCATATTCTAAGTTCAGTTGTATGAGTGTCAAAAAATCCACACGTTCCCACTTGATCTGACACATGAAAGTTAAAGTTATAAGTAATCTCTCATCAAACTTCAGACTTGCACAAAATGGTAGTGACTCGATGAGGGGAAACCCCTAAGAAATATGAACTTTTCCAATAAAATTGGAAGTCTTCAAATTCTTCAAGTATACAAGTTGAAGTCTTCGAATCCTCAAGTCTGCAAGTTGAAGTAGTATGTAAGTTGAAGTCTTCAAATTCTTCAACTATGCAAGTTAAAGTCTTCAAATCCTCTAAGTATGCAAGTTGAAGTTTTCGAATCTTCAAGTTTGAAAGTTGAAGTCTTTAAATCCTCCAAATATGCAAATTGAAGTCTTCATATTCTTCAAGTATGCAAGTTGAAGTCTTGAAATCCTTCAAGTCTGCAAGTCGATGTCTTCAAATTCATCAAGTCTGCAAGTTAGAGTCTTCAAATCCTCCAAGTATGCAAGTTGAAGTCTTCAAATCCTTCAAGTCTGCAAGTTGAAGTCTTTAAATCCTCCAAGTTTGCAAGTTGAAGTCTTTGAAACCTCCAAGTTTTCAAGTTGAAATCTGTAAATCCTCTAAATATGCAAGTTGAAGTCTTCAAATCCTCCAAGCCTACAAGTTGAAATCTTCAAATCCTCTAAGTCTGCAAGTTGAAGTCTTTAAATCCTCCAAATATGCATATTGAAGTCTTCAAATTCTTCCAACTATGCAAGTTGAAGTCTTCCAATCCTCCAAGTATGCAAGTTATTGAATTTCCATGCCTTAAGATGGACAAAATTGTCCCTTTGCACCTTAAGCTTGTCGTTTCACATATTTATCCTTAAAAGGTCTTTATATTTCCACGCCTTAAGCTGGACAAAATTGTCCTTTTGCATATTAACCTGGCCTTTTCATGGATTAATTCTTAAAAGGATCTCTAAATTTTCATGTCTTAAGGTGGACAAAATTGTCCCTTTGCACCTTAAGCTGGTTGTTTCACATATTTATACTTCAGAAGATTTTTAAATTTTCATGCCTTAAGGTGGACAAAATTGTCTAGTTGCACCTTAACCTGGCCTTTTCACGCATTTACCCTTAACAAGATCTCTAAATTTTCATGCCTTAAGGTGGACAATATTTGTTCCTTTGCACCTTAAGTCGGTCTTTTTTAGGAATTTATCCTTGAAAGATCTTTAAATTTTATTGTCTTAAGGTGGAAAAATTTGTCGCTTCACACCTTATGCTTAAGTTTTCGAGATCTCATAAAGCCTTAAATTAGTGATATCAAGGCGTAGACATTAAACACATACCTTTACATCTTATGCTCAAGTATTCGGGATCTCATAAATCACAAATATGTGATCTCAAGGAGGAAACGTTAAACACATCCCTTCACACCCTAAGATCGAATTCTTGTGTTACGACAAAAAAAAAATATTCTCCGTTGTGTAGCCTCTGCAAAGTACAAATATTCTTCCTTTGGCCTACAAAAAAAAACAAAGGGAAGTGGGCGATACCACAGAAAAATAAATTGCATGAGCATTAATATTTCTTAGCCATGAAGAAGATTCTATGATTTACAAACCCTCTAAATTGATGCTTATATATGGGGAGATGAGCAATATAGGGGATGTTCAACTCCTAGTGGGATACAAATTAGGAGAAGTTATCAAAATTTGATAAGAATCCTATTTCTAATTGGAGAAGTTACTAAGCTACTAGCGTGTGAACTCTATATCTTATGAATTTTTTTTAATTAAATTAATAATGCTCAAAATTTCCCAAGTCACATGTAAAGGGGAAAAGGGTGATATGGTGAAGGAATCTAGTCAACGTGTGTCTCTTCTTCCATTTTCTTTGTGAATGATAAGTGAATAAGTAAATCAAGTTCATTCCATATATATATGAGGACTTATTAAACCAAATTATTTTGATTAAAATATAAACTTAATACTTCAAGTTTAGTCTTCAGAAGATGAATTGTCTTAATAAGACTTGAAGTAGAGGGCATTTGTAATAATTTAAAATTTATTAAATATAAATTTATAAAATGATTAAGATTTTATTAAACTATATTAGTCCAAATAATATTATGTATTAATATAATTAGGTTAATTTAGATCCAATAAGTATTGATTTAATTAAAATCCAAATTAATTTATTGGGCTACAATAGATAAGCCAAATTTGCTAAGTCTAACTTTATCTCATCCTAGAGGTCCATTTTGGTGTCACGTGGCAAATGACGTGGCATTCCAAGTCAAACAAAGAATCCAATAGGATCATGACATGCGTCAAAGTGACAAGACCGCTCCATAAAGTCCATATGCCATGTCACTTAAATCTGATTTGTCAAAGGGAATGCTATTCCTATCACAACTCCTCTATTCTAAAACTATAAATAGGGGTTCTCATCATTCAGAAAAAGGACCGGAAATTCTAAACATGAACCTAGAGAAAGCTCGTGGATCAAACACCATAAATTTTTCTATAAGATACAAGTTTAAGAATTCAAGCATTTAAGTTCAAGTATGATCAAGATCACGACCATTGAATTCAAGAACAAGCTCGAAGCCCTTGAATTCAAATAAAAGTCAAGATCAAGATAAAGTTCAAGTTAATCGAAGATTTAAGAACAAGCTTTAAAGCTCTTGTATCCAAGATCAAGTTCAAGACAAATTCAAGATCAAGCTGAAGAACCCTTGAATTTATATCAGAAAAGACAAATTCAGAGGTATCATAGAGCTTGTAGCGATACTTTTCCTTTTTTTTTTCTTGACGTGGATTTTATTATCTACAAAAAGTATTAAAATAGAATATCTAAAAAACTATGTATCCAAAATATTACAAATAAAAGTATTACAAAAGAATATCTAAAAAAATAAGAGAGAGAAAGAAAAGTTGTTTAATGATCATCAGAAAAATATTGCTCACTTCCTTTTACCTTTTAGAAGACTCATTTTTAATATTTTAACTGAAATATGTAGACTTTGATTTAAATTATTTTAATGACTTAAATTATACATATAACATTCCAAGTTTTTATTTTCTCTATTAAATAATTATCAATTGGTTCAAAAGATGATGGGTATTATCGAGATTCGAGGAGATAATTGTATATTTCTTTATTTCTTACCTGATAGTATTGAATCAATACAAAATAGAACATACTTTTTGTTAAAGATCTGATAGTAAATCATATAGTTATTTCAAATAGATTACTTCAAGGTTTACGAAAAAAGAAATATAATACCAATTCAAATATGCTACAAGACATCTATGAATCATAAAATTAAATGAAGTCTTTAACAAACAATGGAAATATGCAAACAATAACAACATGCTCACTTCATAAATAATTAATTTTAAAAGGATTGCTACTTAGCTTTCGTGATAAAAAATGTTAATGATATTCGACTTTCATTGTATCTTGAAACTTTAATGTATTTTATGATGAAGTAATTTTGTGTATCATAAAAAACTAATTAAAATATTGATTGGATTTTGATTTTATGTTTCTTGGTGTTTTATTTTAATATTTTAATAGTTATTATTAAGAAAATATCTTTGAATTCTAAAATTGTAAGTTATAACCATCTTTAAAATAGTAAGTATTAATTTAGATTGTAAGCCTTTATTTCTCTATTATTCTTTTTATCTTAGAGTTTGATTAGAAAAATCACTATTTAAAGAGATATTTTAAAATTTTAGGACTCCTAGAATCAGTATGAAGTAGAAAAACCGTAATCACCTCCAAAACTATTTAATATTAAATTCAAATTATAAATCTTAATCTTTCATTTTAATTAAAAAAACCTTAATCTTTCAATAAATTTTTGAATCACTACATTATAAAAGTTTTGTTGTTAAACTCTAATATTCAAAAAATCAAATAAAATAATGAAATAAATTTTGAAATTATAGGATCTTATCATTTTATTGAATTTGTATGGGTTTTTATTTAATTAAGAAAATACAAAATGATTTTATTATTGTTATCATGTTATGACAACACTCATTAATAAAGCAATAATAAATAAGTTAAACACAAACTAAAACTATAATAAGATGTTGCAGTTGGTTTCAAATTCAAAAGCCTGTATTAATTTGGATATGTTATGAAACTTGTAACACCTCGAATTTGGAAAGGAAGGAAAATGCAGTTTTTGGACTGGTGTCTATGTCTACGAGTCCCACCTAGGGACCGTAAAAGCTTCTGTGGGCCGTAAATGGCAACCGTAAGAACTGGGGAGAATAATTTTTTGAAGTCAAGTCCCAGTACCTTTTTTACGGTTCACTAGGACGGTCTGTCAACCTTTGCATGAGTTGTAAATAAGTCTCGTAGGTTAGCCCAGTCTTAGTGAAATTTTAAAGCTTAAAGTTGGTTTATATGCTTAGCATGTAGGTCTGTAGGAAGACGTACAAGTCGTACATGGGTTCTATCGAATGTTGGCCAAATTAAGAGTCTCTGATCACATTGTACGGTTGACCAGTACGGTCAGTTAGGTCCAAACCGTATATGGTTGTAGGCAGTTATTTTAAGGGCTTTTTGGTATTTTATCTAATAAACTACTGCCTAAACTATGTCGTTGAGCCTTCTACCCTAAACCCTATATAACGTTTTTAAGCCCTAAACTAACCACATTTCAACTCATTCACCAAATTCCCTAAAACTGACCAAAGTCATCCTCCTAAATTCTCTCAAGTCTAAGGAAGAAGAAGAGATAGGATTCAACTACAAGTCTCCAATCCTCCAATCTTTGTGGGTTTTTGACATCAGATAGTATTCACCTTAGATTGGCTTCTCTAGACTTATGATTAGAATTTCGTTTTTATGTCAAACCTTTTTATGACATGAGACTCTATACTTAAATTCTTGTATTATTTTCTATTATATTGTGTGTATGCATGTCAAGTGACTTATGTAGGTCCTCTCAGGGTATTATACGCCATGTCACATCTAGGGTGTACTTTGGGTTGTGAATATATTCAGGTTCTTTGGGCCATGGTGGTTGATCTTCTCAGGGTCGTACTTCTCAGTGTTGTTTTGATTGTGGCAAGCTTGGTCACTGGTCTAGAGACTGTCCCCGATGAGGGATGATTACACTTACTCCACAAAAAACTTAACTAGTTTCAACAGTATCACCTCCGGCTAGAGGTGGTGCCTAAGTCAAGATCGCAGGGGTGGTCACCGGGGGGAGCGAGAAGGACCTAGGGAGGCAGGTCAAGAGGTAGATTAGATGCCTAGTTCAAAAGAGGACAAGGACACCTATATGCAGCTCCAGCGAGGGAGGAGGCTGAGGCATCAGATTTTGTCATCACATGTACGATTCTTATATTTGATCAGCTCCCTTTGACTTTATTTGATATGGGTTCTATGTTCTCTTATGTATCTTTTTATTGTGCTTCTTAATTGATTTTGTGTTCTGAGACTCTAACAACACCATTACGTGTTTCGACTCCTGCGGGTGAGTTTGTAGTAGTGGATTAGGTGTATAGATCATGATTGGTGACAATCTATGGGTGTGACACACGAGATAACCTTATTGTGTTGGATATAGTTGATTTTGAATATTTTTTCTGGGCACAGACTGGTTATTTCCCTATCTTGCGGTCTTAGATTGCTTTGCTAAGAAAGTTACCTTATCACTATCCCTCCGAAGGTGGGGTAGGGCTCTTTTAGTCACAGTTCGACTAGGGTTATATCTCAAGTTTGGGATCAGATATTAGTAGCTAGCGGGTGTTTAGCTTACTTGGCTCATATGTAGAATGTTCATAGGGAGTGCCCTTCAGTTGATTCGGTTCCTATTGTGCGAGAGATATATATCTTTCCTACCGATCTACCTGACCTTCTCCCTGACCGTGAAATTGATTTTGCTATTGACCTTGAGTCGGGCACTCGTCCTTCCCAATAACCGCTCCCAAAGCAACCCCACTTGCATCGCGCATCAACTCAATTTTTTTTGACCAAATTGTGAGCTATGATTACATGATATGAAGTGAGCTTGTCTTTGATACGAGTGAAAGCCTCCATACACAAAGCATCAAATATGAACTTTGCTTTTTTTTCTAGCAACCGAATAAGAGGTGTGCAATTTTATAAAAAATCATGATGAACCTTCGATAAAACACCACATATCCAACAAAATTTCTTACCCCTTTACTATCTTTGGTAGAGGCAATTTTGAAATAACTTCCATTTTTTCTTGATCAACTTCAATGCCTTTTTCAGATATCTTGTTTCCTAACTCAATCCCTTCCTTTACCATTAAATGACATTTTTCCCAATTGAGTACCAAATTTGTTTCTTCACACATTTTTAATACAACTTCCAAGTGAGTTAAACGTTAATCAACCTAGTTCCCCATAATTGAAAAATTGTCCATGAACACTTCCATAGTATCCTCTACCATATTAGAGAAAGTGGACCTCATGCACCACCGAAACATAGTGAGGGCATTACATAAACTGAAAGATATCCTCTAAATGCAAATGTCCTATTAGGGGCATTACCCCGAATGTGAAGCATCACAATAAACAATGAAACCTTTTCCCTCCACTAGCAAGGTCAGGATAGGCGTTGTAGTCAAAAGATCCTTAGACTTTTAGAAACTCTCTTCACATTTATCGACCACTCGAAAGGTACATCCTTTTGAGTCAACCTTGTCAAGTGCGTAATAATAGAAACAATGTTCTTCACAAACTTGCAATAATAGCTAGCAAGCCCCACAAAACTCCTCACCTCTGTCATAGAGATAAGCCGAAACCAATTCTTAATTGCCTCAATCTTTTGGGGATCCACCATCACCCCTTATTTTGAAACCACATGCCCAATAAAAGCAACCAAATGAAGCTAAGATTCACACTTAGAGAATTTAGCATATAATTTCTATTTCCTCAGGATACACAGAAAAATACGTAGGTGGAAAGTATGCTCTTCCTTTTCCTTGGAGTAAATCAAGATATCATCTATAAACATAATCACAAAGGAATCCAATAATGGCTTATGCACCCGAATAATTAAATTCATAAATGTCACATGTGTATTAGTCAACCCAAACGACATCACCAAGAACTCATAATGTCCATGCCAGTCCTAAAGTTTGTCTTAGGTATTTCTTAAGGTCTAATCTTTAACTGATGGTACCTAAACCTCAAATCGATCTCATAAAAGATAGACGCGCCCTGCAACTAATCAAATAAATAATCTATGTGAGGCAAGGGATACTTATTCTGGATGGTAACCTTATTTAACTACTGATAATATAGACGCATCCTCATACTATAATCTTTTTTCTTTACAAAATCACCCCCAATTAGAAGCACTAGGATGAACAAAACATTTATCAAGAAATTCCTGAAGCTAAGTCTTAAGTTATCTCAACTCTGTCGGAGCTATGCGATAGGGAAGGATAGAAATTGGGCGAGTCCCCAGCTCCAAGTCAATACAGAAGTCTATGTCCCTATCCAGAGGCATACCAATAAGATCTGTAGGAAACACCTCTGAAAACTCGAAAACCAAAAGAATAGACTCAAGGGAAGGAGATTTTGCACTAACATCCCCAATATGAGCTACAGAGGCTAAACCACCTTGCCCCACTAGTTTGCTAGCCCAAAGGAATGATATGATCTTTAATATCTTAGGCCTATACACTCCTTCCCACTCTAACCTTTCCCTCCCCGGGATCTCTAGTGTCATTATTTTGCATTACAATTTAACACAACAAAATAGGGGGACAACCAAGTCATACCCAAGATCACATCAATGTCTAGCATATCCAATATAACTAAATTTACCCGAGTCTGTAGGCCCATAAACAACACACAAAAATCACGATACACATGACCGACTCTCTAATAGGGGTAGTACCATAGACAGGGGCATCAAGGGTATGACAAATCAAATCACAACCAAGATAAAATGTCACAGCATATAAGAATAAGTAGAATCCAGATCAAACAACACATTAGCCATCCGGTCACAAATATGAATAATACATGTAATCACAACATTTGATGCCTCAACCTCTAGTCTGCCCAAAAATATGTAACACTGAGCTCTGTCTTCAATCCGAGCAACCCCTCTTCTGGTCTACGATGTCTTCTCCCCATATTACCATTACCTTGGCCTCCACGGCCTCCCTGATTACCTTCTCGCCCACCCTGTGGACGTCCTTGATAATACTCAAATTACTTGTAAAACTATTAAGCAAATATGTGGACGTTAGCAATCTAATTACCCAACATATGAGAATGGGGTCAAATTCCACCGGGAGTGGTATGTGAAAAAATTCAATTATGAAGTCAATTTGTGTCCCAAATCATTGCAAGTAGACGGTTAAAAGGGTGGAAAGAATTCCTATTATCAAATTAAGACTATAAAGTAACCAATTTTGATCAATTAACCTAAAAAAAAGATTGACAAGAAGGTGGAGTGAGAATCTAGGAGTGTATAGAAGTGGGTATCGATTTCAAAAGGTGGGTCAATGCGATTGCGCAAAAACCTTAATTACCCATGGATAGGCTGGTTCAATCTCAAACACGTATCATATTTCTCAATCATGATATGCTCATCACAAGAATTTCTCTCAGACCCCTCATGTATAATTAACTAAACAACCCAATTCCTTGACATAAATCTTCTTTTTCGAGTAATATTAGCAATTGAAATGAAACCCCAAATTCATTTCCCAAGTAAATTAAAAATTTCAAACTAATATGCAAGCATTAATTCAATTATCCACTTTATATATCCTCTCTCAAGCAATATACAAAGACATAAAGCTAGAATTAAGTTCGAAACCTTAATTCATAAATGAAACACATGGCAACCAAATTAAATCCATGGAAGTCTAAGTAAAACAGGGCAATACACATTATTCCATCAATTTAATCACAACCCAAATTCATATGCACACCCCTGGAATAAGGGTTTCATCCAATCTTATTAAAGGTACAAAAATTTATACCAAAACATTCTCGGTCATCAGATTGATGATTTGTAACTTCAATTTAAGAGATCCACTTCCAAAATCCCAAAAATATGGATTATAAGCTTGTTTATCACACTACAAAATATAAGTTTTTATTGTACACTACTCAGAAAAGTTGTAACACCCCTCAAAATAAAGTAGGATAAAGTAGAGCCTCACATGGGTTTTATGCATTAATAACTTGTTAAAATAATGAAGAATATCCTTGTAAGTCAGTTTTAAAGAGTTTGGAAGTCAAACGTCAAGGGACGACCAAGATGTTCGGAAACTAGTCTTTTACGTGTTGGTGTGTTATAGTATGTTGTTCATGTTTATATGTGTTGTTTGGAGTCTAAAATCAGTGGAGGTGACCCTAGTGTCTTAATATATGTTCATAGGGTCAAAACATTCGGATACGACCTCCCGGGGGACACCAAAAGGGTCCCCGAGGAGGACCCCAACCCTGGCCAAGCAAGTTGCCAAGGTAGCTTGCAAGTTGTGCTTGGAGGGAGCACATCCGCGTCGCGGACTAGATCTACCAAGGGCCAAAGGTTTGGTCCGCGTCGCAGACTCTACTATCTCGGAATTTAATTTCCAGAAACTTGCGGGAACACCACCGCGTCGTGAACTTGTTTCTCGACGAAATCTGCGAAAATAGAACTCAAGTTTGACTTGTTTAAAAGGGCCAACTAAGTGAAGGGTAGTTTGGGTACTTTGGGGAATTATTATAAATGGTTATTATATCTATTTTAGGGTATTTTAAGTTGGTTAAATCCCCAAATTCCTAGAATTAAACCCTATTCTTCAATTGACCCTTCCCTCTCAAAAACTCCATTGAAGACCTTGATGAAGCTCAAGCTAGAAGATGGGTTTTCAACTGATTTCTTCTTCAATTTAATGGGTCTTCAATAATTAAGGTATGGTGACTCTTGATTCTTGAATAACATCTCATTCAAGGAGTTCTATCAAAGATTTTCAAAAGTGATTCAAAGACCAAAATTCTCAATTTTCAATCTAAACTTGGGTTCTTTGTCAAACGATTTTCTAAATCATTCTATTGATGAATTGATGTGGAATTAAGTTTTTTAAGATAGTTTTCAAAGGAATTCATGAAGAACCCATGATCCCCAAATTCTCAAAAATTGGCCTATGATATGGGTCTTTGTGAATATGATTTCTATTGGTGAAATTATGTTTAGATTAGATTGGATTGATATTTCCTATGATTATCTATACTTATT